>JAZKJV010006300.1:0-214910 GCA_037367405.1 Ottelia alismoides
TCTTCTCCAGCACATAAACATGGTTATGAAGATTATTGTGGAATATGGTTACGAAGATCACCAAGGACCAATGCTCTCTAGGTGATAACAAAGTGGTCCTCTAGTGTGACAAGTTATCTGCATTGTTATTACTAGAGAGCATTGGTCCTCGGTGCTGCAAATACTCCTGATTGCTTTGCATCTTCTGTAGCAACATGCGGGTAATTAAATAACCACTCCTGAGATTAAATGACTTGATGGAAGTCTGATCATTGTTACACATATTTATTACAAAGAAATTAATCCTATCAAATTTATGCTAATTTCCGTGAATCTAATTTATTCTCTGTAGTTACCCATCCAAACTCAACCACTGTAAACTTCACGCTTCATTCCAAAACATCTGTAAGCCTTCTACGAAGACCAAGGACTAAGAACCAACTAATATAAATCCAGTGCACTTAGCGATGAAGAAATCAGTTTATTTGACTAAGTAGAATGTACGCTATGTGTGTCTATGAATTTCCTAAGATTTTTGCAATTGTGAATCTTATGAGATTCTTGTAGTGTGTCTTAAGTTACGAAATAGATCAATCAAAATAATGACCTATAATCTTTCTATTTGGCGTAAAGCTTGAGTCTAAAATGGCCCTCAGTTGAGAACCACTCTCGACACAACCACACATAAGAATAAATAAAGTTATAAAGGCCTATGTTTACATGCACGAGATCTCAATCGAGAACCATTGTAAATGGTAATGTAATAAATTCTATTGAAGCTAATTAATTTCTCAACTAATTTAATTATTTTGTGGACTCTCCAACGAATTGCTCTAAAATTCTCGCATCCGTTGTCCTTCAGAAAATGTCGGCTCCACGGACCTACCACGGAACAATATAAATCTATTAGAAAGTTTTTAGAGAGATTAAAATACTTAATTAAATGACATCACAAAAACAATAATACAAGAAACAAGCTCCACAATAATTAAGCTTAAAATTACCAGAAAAATATTTGCTCCTAAAAATAATTACAAAATATGTTGCATCCTGGACAACGACACCATCTGATGAAGCGCTAAATGCATGAATTAATATTAATCTGTTGTAGCAGGGGGGTACTTAACTTCTCATACAGAACCGAGAGAAATCTCAACGATGAGGTTCTTAGCTTTAATTTTTAACCTAGGAAGTTCAGGGTCGGACACAAGGATGCGAGCAATTTACTAATTAAATTTTAGAGATTAAATATTTCAGATAGCAATTCTTAAGTTTATTATGTTGAAAGGATGCACAAAACACAATGATATAGCTTCCTAACATATTTTTAATGCAATTAAATTAAATACAATCAATGATGCACACACAACATTAATAAAATAATCACACTGAAATGTACAAGATAAGTAACTTAGATTAATTAAAAAGAATACTTTGAATTCATGATAAAATAGGTGACTTAACAACATGTGAACTTAGTCTCAAAATCTTATTCCATAATAATTAAGAATTTCACTTGTAAGTTTTAATACACGTCCAACAAATAGATCTATTAATGACCTAATAATAATGATTAAAAATAACTAGCAATAGACCATTATAGACTAAAGGATTTGACAAGGTCAATTAATCAATTACAGAGCAATTTCCTTGAACTAAGAGTTTTGAAAAGCACTCTAAGCAAGGAATAATGAATGTGTGATTTTTAAATCAATTTCGTCCTCAAAAATCACCACAAGATAGAGTATTACACAAGCTTTAAAATGTGGCCAAAATCACATTAATTGGACATCAGGATATAAAGTTATTCATCAATGAATCCATGGTCATAAATGTAAGAAAACTTCCAAGTTTTATTACAAAACAGGACATACAGGGGATAAAGTATAAATAGAAAAACCCGTAGGTGTTGAAATGTAAATTAGACAAAAACGGGGGGACTCATATGTAATAGCTGAAAATGAGAGGACCTCTACTGCAATTATCCCACCCACATGCCCGGAACACGTGATGGCTAGGCTCGGTCAGAAAGGATCGAGTCACGCGTCAGCTCCAGGTGCTTTGCCGGGTGCCCCGTCGGGTTCCTATGACTTTGGCTCAAACTGGGGTTCGGCTCCAGGCCGGAGGTCTGAACCATTGCTTCGTATAATCAACGTGGTTGATCTGTAACCGTTAGATCCCGCCCAATCGGGGAGATCAACGATATCTGCTACTCAAGCGTTCTTCAATTCCTCCACGCACGGTGACGCTAGGATTGCACTCCGGCGAAGTCTAAAACACTCCGCCAAGCTTCTCCTTACTATCTGAAGGTCTATAACCCTTCGTTGAGTGTCGGCGATGATGATCGAGGCCTGAAGAAGACACAAGTCTTCCTGGATGACTCTGTTGATGTCTCTTCTTTAGAGAGAAATTAAGAGATTGGAGCTAAGCCTCTATCTCCGATCATTGACGCCATTTAAGAACCTAAAAGATTAGCAAATACAGAACAAGCACCTGCGATCATTTTTAAGACTAAATTGAATGGAATGGAGGGACATTCGAAGGTTGAAGATTGAGCCCCAATGGATGTCTCCTTCATGCAGAAGTAAACAATGGCATGGGGTGATCTACACAATTGGAGAAATGGATTGAGAACGACGGAAGATACGCTTGAAATATGGATCGATAATGAAGGCATTGGCGGGTTCTGATATTAGATTTGTGAAGCAGTAAAATGCGATAAAGGTGAGAAAAGCAGCAAGAACAAATAATCATAACTTTTACTTGGAATTGAAGGTTGAAGATGACTTGAATTTGGTTGAATCTCGAGCCGAAATACGAAGCTTGAAGCTTCGCGATCTTCGCTTGAAGTTCCTGGCTATGGAACTAAGCTCGTAGGCTTTCAATCATGCTGTAACTTTGCAAAATAACCAAGGATCTCGCAGGAGATCAAACCTTGTCTTCACCCAATCTTGGTCTCTCTATCTCTCTCTCTTCTCTATCATAGAAGAGGCTAGATGGCTAGGGGAGAACTCACTAAAGGGCATATCACCCGAGCAAGGGAGTGGTGAAGGGTGATTTGAAGATGAGAAGATGGAGGTTGGTGGTGGTTTTGGCTGAAGTTCCAACTGCTGCTATTGTGATAGCAGTGACGTTCGAAAGGAGTTATGGAGCCCGCGTGGATTAGGATTGAACGACGAAAGGATTAGTGGAGGTTTCAAAGGTAGATTACGCGTAAGGAGATTGGCATATTTGGGGTAAGTTATAATGAAGCGAACAATCACGTCACTTTGTAGATGTGGTTGGAGTTTAGAGACAAAAGGTTAGCCATTAGATCTGTTGATCCAACGGTTAGAATTAGGGTGGAGGCAAACATTTTAGATCAAATAGATTAAAGTCGATCGTATGGCTCACTAAGAAGCGTGAAGAAATAACCCGTATTGAAAATATTATAGACCATCTAAAGGTCAAAAGTGTGGACATGTGGCAGAACAGGGACGGGCCACTTGGCCAAAGCAGAGGATGCATGTGGTCCCATAGAAATTGAAGAAATTCAGAAAAATCAGAGGTAATTAAGAAAGAATTAGTTAGAAGCCGAATTAGAAAAGTGTTAAATATGAAAGTTGTAGATTTCAGTGAGATCTACAACTTTCATGTAGAAGTCAAAGAGATCAGAGTTCATTTATACATAGTTAAAAATTAAATACTATTAAAAACAATATAAACCATTTTCTTTATTTTTTCTTTTGCTTATTTTTTTGTAATTTTATTTTATTTAATGTTAATTTATTTATACACAGTTTTATTCTAATTTTTATTTGATTTTTAAGAAATATATACATAAAATATTACACCATATTAATATAATAATTATGTGTTAATTATTTATAACATAGTATTTAGTAAGAGTGTTGATTAGTCAATGAATCTTGATGATTAAACTAAAATAAGAGAGTTAATAATAGAGATTGATGATGATAAAACTGGGATTTATCACCTAGGACGAAGGTATTTGTTCGAATGTTCTTGTCCCGTCATTTCTTCATTCTGTCCTTGTAAATAGTATTGTTTTCGTATGCATGATTTAATATTTCGGATAAATCATTCAAATTCATATCCCTGTTCTTCTTTCGTTGGTGACGGTTCTTATCGAGTTTTTGGATTGCCCATCCTGATTTATGCATTAGTTCTGTGGGCATATGGCATGACTTTCCTTATACCATTCGAAATGGAGAGGTGCCCAATGGGGGCTTGTAAGCCATCCAGTAAGCCCATAGAACTTGGTCCAGGAGTTGAGACCATTTTTTCCTGACAGGGAGGACTAGCTTCTGTAAAATTCCTTTGACCTCCCTGTTTGACACCTCAGCCATGCCATTGGATTATGGATGGTAAGGACTAGCGACACGGTGCTCGATGTTATATTCCTTAGTCAACTTCTTCACCTCCCGGTTGACAAATTGGCTAACCCCATCAGATGTTAAGACCATAGGGATTCGAAACCTTGAAATAATATAATCTTTCAAAAACTTGCTTACAGTCTTGTTGTCTGCTGCTTGAGTAGGGATAGTCTCCACCCACCTAGATAAATAATCTACCACGAGAAGAATATATTCAAATACTTGACTGTTAAAGAACGTGTTCATAAAGTCAATGCCCCATGCATCGAATACATCACAAATGGTTACTAATTGCATAGGCATGGCATCTTTGGGACCAATGGTCCCTCCCATTCTCTGACAGGCTAGGCACAATCTGACAAAGTTGTAGGCATCCTTAAACAAGGCCAGCCAGTAAAATCCACATTGTAGTATGTTCTCAGCAGTTCTCTTCCCCGAGCGATGTCCTCCTGCCTCCAAGGTATGACAGAGATTGAGGATGCTTCGGTATTCATCCTGAGGAATACATCTTCCCCATATACAATTCGATCCTTCAAAGAAAAGGAACGGATCCTCCTAATGGTAGTATCTAGCTTCCGACTTAAGCATGTCAATTATATTCTTGGGCCAACCCTGGGGAACTTTCTTGGAGACAAGATAGTTCACCATGTCAACATACCATGGGAGAGAGAGTCAATAGCAGAAATTGACTCGTCTGGGAAGGTTTCACGGATGGATTCAGGCTCAGAGATTTTGTTTTGTTCGATCCATGATAAATGATCAGCCACAAAATTCTTGACTATAGGTTATATTTAATGTCCAAATCAAATTCCTGAAGCAAGAGCATCCATCTGAGGATACGTGCTTTGGCATCTTTTTTCGTCATTAAGTACCAGATGGTTGAGTAATATGTGTATATTATCACCTTTAATCCCAAAAGTATAGATCGGAATTTCTCCAAGGCAAAAACTACTGCAAGCATTTCTTTTTCGGTCACAGTGTAATTTTTCTATGCTGATATAAGACTTTGCTTGCATAGTTAATAGCATATGGGATTCCATCCTTTCTTTATCCTAACAGAGCCCTACTGTGAAGTCTGAAACGTCTGTCATGATCTCGAAGGGAAGAGACCAGTCGGGGGCTTATAGGATGGGAGTCGTAATAATCCTCTTTTTGAGCAGGTCAAAGGCTTCAAGACACTTATAATCTATAAGGAACTCGATGCATTTCCCTAAGAGGTCGGTTAGCGGTCGGGCAATTTTTGAAAAATCCTCAATAAATCTCCTATAAAATCCGACATGTCCTAGAAAAGACCATACTTGTTTAATGTTGGTAGGTGGCTCGAGTTTCTTGATCACATCTACCTTGGCAGGGTCAACCTTTATTCCCTTCTTAGAGATGACATGTCCCAACATAATGCCCTCTTTTTTTACCATGTAATGGCTTTTGTCTCAGGAGAGCACCAGATTCACTTCCCTACACTTCTCGAGGACTCGATCCAGGTGCATTAAGCAATCATCAAATGAATCACCATGGACCGAGAAGTCATCCATGAAGACTTCCATGAAATCTCCAACCATTTCGGCAAAAACCGTAATCATGCACCGCTGAAAATTGACGGGGCGTTGCAAAGCCCAAAAGACATGCGCTTGTATGCATAAGTTTCAAAAGGACATGTAAAAGTAGTCTTTTCCTGGTCCTTAGGGGTAATGGATACCTGATTGTAGTCCGAGTACCCATCTAAGAAATAGAAGTATTCTCTCCATGCAAATATTTCCAAAATTTGATAAATAAAAGGCAGTAGAAAGTGGTCCTTCTTCGTTGCGACATTCAGGCGCATGTAATCCACACAGATGTGCCACAGTGTGGGTACCTGTATAGTGATCTCCTCTCCCTCCTCATTGGTGATAATCTGAAGTCCCGACTTTTCGGGACGACATGCAAAGGCAACACCCTCTTGGAATATGAGATGGGATATATGAAACCAACCTTACATCATTTTTCAATCTCAGTCTTAACTACTTCCTGTAAATTTGAATTCAACCTACGTTGGCATTCACGGAAGGGTTTAACATTATTCTCAAGGTAAATATGGTGTGAATAGAGGGTTGGGTTAATCCCCGGAAGATATGACAATCTCCAGCCTATAACCTTGCGATTTTTCTCTAAGACTTTAAGCAGGCAGATCTCTTGCTCTTCGGTCAGATGTGAACTGATGATGACCAGAAACTATCCCTTATTACCGGAAGGGAAGTCATACTTAAGAGTAGGGGGCAATGGTTTGAGCTTGGATAAGTTTGTATCATTCACAAAATCCGACTCTATCATTGTTGATTCTGGTTGTGATCTGATTGTTTTCTACATATCATTATTGGCTGCCATCTTAATTGTTTCGGGGACCGGATCTCTAAAATACAATTTGCTTTGGCAAATGTCGTGTCCGATCTGTTTACGTCACTCCGAGATTGTCCATAAGGAGAATGGACTAACAGATCAAGAGAGACCTCTAAGTCTTTGGGAGTGTAGGTAAATGTATGGATGAGTGATGAACCCATAAATTGCCCTCTTAATTTAATTGAATTAATGATTAAAATATGTTCATTCGTTGCAGTCGAGCAAAATCGAATTAATCAGAAATCACTTAATTAATTTCTCAATTAAACACAAGCAATCAAATTTTTTACTTGGGTAAGCCCAAGGTCGAACTCAGGGAGGCCACTATCTCCTTAGTTTTGTTTAAAGTCGGTCTAGATGTTAGGTTTTCGAAGAAGTATTTTTTTGATATTTTTAAATGCAATAAATGAAGGACATGCAATTTTGACACAGTTCGGGGGTTAAGCAAATTTCAACCGATTCAAGTCAAAAAATCCTCAAACTTAGCCAGAAGTTGAATAATGATGAAGTTAATCTACTACAATTTTTTAGAATTTTCTGACTTGATGCGAATTAATTATGAATAAAATATGCAGACTAGGTGATTTTTACTAAGTTAATTTTAACAAATAGCAAACCAATTTATTTTCAGGAATTGAAATTAGCCTAGATGAGTATATGTGAAAAGAATCCAGGAAAATTATTAGATCTCAGAAATCATTGATTTATGACCTATTAAAAATTAATTAATCGAATAACCAAATAATTTATTCTGACCTCGATATGCATGCAAATGTGATGAATTTTGCGCACACTGTAAAACAAACTAAACTCGAGCTACTATGATTTTTCGTAATTTTTAGAGCACAAATTAATTTAATATCAATTTTAGAATAAACATTGGTTGAAATATGCAATATTGCACAAAATCAATTATAAATAAACGAATGCTCACAAAATTACAAATAAACATCCATTAGATAAAGAATTAATTGTTCTATAAGATGCACTTTTCATAATAATAGAATGATGCTGATGAGAGTTCAAATTAAAACACAACGTTCTAAATGCAATACGAAAAATACATAAATAAAACATGCTGACAGAGACTGAGATGCAATTACCTATACACTGAAGGGTGTTAATGCAATTTTCCTTGGGGGTTCGTTGCGTTGCGTGTGATGTTTGGCTGGTGGGGACCTCTCTGTAATTCAAGGAGAACTCAAGGGCTTCAAGCAAAGTCTTCCTCAGAGCACGTGAGATACATGTGCCCTTTTTGGTTGCATGACCCTCTTATTATATGCAGATTTTGGGACAATTTCTTCGTAAATTATCTCGACCTAACATGAGGTGCACGTGAGGTGGAGATAAGGTCGAGCCGCGGAGTAGCTCTGGGGACCGCGTGACTGCTGGTCGGTGAAGAAGCTCGAGGTGGAGGGTGGCGTCGATGGCGTGTGGCTGACGAGGTGCGGTAGCTTCGTGGTGATGCGATGAGGCGAAGGGGCACATGGTGGTCAGCGCTCTGCACGTGGGGGAAGGCGAGCGCGAACAGAGCATGGGCGGAGTCCTGGAGCTGCTTCGAGTGGCAGTGCGCAGAGGCGCAGGCCGGGTAGCGCTGCGGTCAAGAGCGGTGCAGCTTGTGGGAAGGTACAGACAACCTTAGGTGGCTACGACACGCATGGGGGAAGGCCGGCCGCAGGCAAGGCAGTGGTGAAGACCGATGACGAGCAGGAGCGACTGCATGGAGTTTCACCTGGAGTGTGGTCATACCTGCCAGCAAGAATGAAAAGGTGAGAGGGGACGTTTGTGGTTTGGTTGTCGATCGCGAGGGATCCTGGCGTTGGAGAGCGAGGGCCGTACGAGTGGGAGCGATGAAGATGGAGGACGAGGTTGAACGAGGGAACAAGGGAAGAGTAGTGAAGCAGAGGAAACAGAAAGAACATAAAAGAAGGGAATGATAGGAGGGGAAGATCTGGAAGAGGATTCTCGCCGGAGAGGGTGTGGAGCACGGTGGCGTAGCTCCGCGGTTGTTGCCTCGATTCACTCTGGTGATGGCTTGAAGAAGCTATGCAGCTTCCAGGAAGGTGCTGTAACAAGGAGGTCGAGATCCTCCTCGGATCATGCCACATGGGAGGTGCTCATTGTCGCTTCAAAAAGGGGAGGGCTCGCTGTCACCGGCGCTCCCCTAGGGCTGGAGTTCCTAATGTCCCTTTAGCAGATGGGGCTGACAGAAGAGTAGTGATGGCCCTTTTATTGGAGGTTAGCGAAGATGGAGGAAGTGGATCGCGTGGCTCGAGCGGTTGCGGCCCGTCACAGGGGGCGGAGGAGTGATGGCGCGAGAGGAGGGAGTTACGGTCAAAGAGAGAGAAAGGGTGAAGGAGAGGGAGAAGCGGGCATGGTTGCGCTTCAGGCGTGGGTCGCGGGCTTGAGGAAGGGCGTGGGTACGTGCATGGAGTGGAGAGAAGAGAGAGAAAAGAGGGGGAGAGAGAGAGAACAAGGGAGAAGATATGGGTCCTTGATAAAGTAACCCGTCATCCAATGGCCCAGGTTGAAGGAGATTAAGCGGGGGGAGAGAGAGGAGGGGAACACGTGGTGGCTCCAGGAGCTACCATGTGTCGCTCCCTGAAAAATCACAGTTAAAATTAAATCTAAAATCAATAAAAAATAACAAATGACCTCAAATCAAAAAAATTTATTCAAAAAAGTTGTTCATCTCAACGAGATCTACAACTTTCACGAATGGATTAATACTAAAATACGTCATATGTATAAAGTGTTTTTATAGGTGGTATCTTACAAGTATAAAATACCGTGTTTTTATAATTTTCATTTTTTACCATTTTTAATTTAGGTAAAAATCAAAATAAATTTAGAGAAAATATGAAAGGAATATTTACAACTTAATCGATTTTTTGGATTTAAAAAAAATATAAAAAATGAAGGGTATTTTGATCAATATGTACAATATACAATAGGGGTCCAAAATTCAAGTTTCACACGCGAACTCCGATTTTATGAATATGGTCTCGTTTTGAAGGTCTTTGGATGTATATTATTTTAAAAGTGAGTATATCTAAATCGGATACTGTATGAGAGGGATATGTGCATTTTAAGGTTCTTATTCTCGAACTAAGGCTTGTGTTTTATTGGTCAATTTTACAAGTTAGTATTTTTTGATATTTTTCCTTTATTAGTGTTAGTAATATATACACTATAGAGTTAATTTTATTAGATTTAGAGTTAGTATAAAATAAATACAAATAGGTGAAGCTAGCTATTATACAGACAAATATATACAAGGAATTTCATGCTTCTTATTTATGCAAATAAGAATGTTAAAATGAGAACACTATTTACATATGCATGAATGCTAATTATGCATCACAAGTGGAGATATGCAGCTAATTTTTCAGGAAAAAAGCTCTATTTTCAACTTTTAGAGTGATGAATCACATATTCATCAATGAACTGGCATATTAAATCATCAATAATGTCCTCTCCGGATGAGAGTAATTCCATCATTGTTGTTGGATTATGTCTCCATAGCCCAATTGTTGCTTCTGTGTTTTTTTACCTTAGGTTTTGAATTTACAGACTCAGTGCTAGATTCGATGCCAGGTCTTTGAAACCTAGTTTTCTTCATTTTAAGTTTGACTTCTCCAAACTGGATTCTCCCTGATGTGTAATCGAATACAACTCCTACGATCCTAAGGAAGGGTCGTCCTAGTATCATTTGGGAGTCTTTCCAATTTATAGGGACATCCATGTCAAGTACTGTAAAATCTACTGGTAATTTTGTCCATCTATGTTGATGACAACATTTCTAATCTCCCCCTTAGGTCTCTTAGTTGATGTATCTGCAAATTGAATACGACTCTAGACTTCTTAAGAAGAACTAGATTTAGATTCTCAAATAGAGTTGTGGGCTTGAGGTTGATGGAGGAGCCATTATCTAACAGTGTTCGGGCAAACTTGATTTCGTTGATCTGACTAGTGATAAAGTGAGCACCCATGTCTCTTATCTTCCTTGGTAGCTCATTTTTGATCAGGCGAGATGTAGCAATAGAGAGTATGTAATTATTTGTTTGGCTAGGGTTCTTTTTGATGGTCCTTGTTGGTGTGCATCTCATCTTAAGGTATTTCCTAAAAGGTGGGTCTCTTTCTATCATCTTGTCTAGGGACAAAGTGACCTTGATGTTTTCTCTACATATGTTGGCCATGTCTTCATCATTTTTTTTGGTTTTTGAAGTTTTTCTTCTTTCCTGTCATAAGAGCATGGGGGAAAGGAATAGACTTATTGCGATAAAAAACATCACTTTTATCGAATGAGAAATTAAACATATATACAGGAGTGGGACTGACTAATCCAAAAACAGGGGAATTGGTGGATAATTATTGCGGATGTCTTGGTGATGCTTCTTTATCAGACTCAGATTCAGACTCTCCGAGGTCTTCAGTGGTGTAGTGTTCAACAGGTTGTGTGGGTGGGACTTCTTCTTTCTCCTCCTCTATTTCCCTAGGATTGTGTAACCTAGTAGATACTGAGGCTATGTCACCGTGTTCTTTTGCTCGATCAGGCATGGTTACGGTCTTTCCGTTCCTAAGAGAAATATGATACGCGTCACCATGCGAAAAGATCTCATATTCAGGTAAAGAATATTCAGAGACTAATACCTGATTATGTATGAGGCTATTTGAATTACCCTGGACTTGAGCTGGTATCACGGTTTGGGGTGCATTCACCTCGTCTCTCCATCGAGAGAGTCGATTGATGTCGACTCTCATATCATGAAGTTTGTCCAACACTTGTTGGAGTTCAGGAGAGATTGAAGAAGAGGAGGACCCCTGGCCCTGCTTGGCCTGAGGCTATTGATACTGTTTGAATTGGCCCTGCTAGCCCTGCTAGCCCTAGCGTTGATATTGCTGCTGCAGCGGTTGCGGGTTCTGATAACCCGTGTGGTACAACTGACGCTGTTGTTGTTATTGTTGTTGAGGTTGTTAGATGGGTCAAGATTGTGGTGGATGAGGGTTCGGAGTAGAGTTTGGATCCGATCTGTTGATAGGTTCTAGGTTATACCAGACTCTGTTTATCTCCATGACTTGTGGAGGTTCCTCGTAAATAGGTTGAGCGGAGGTTTATGTGGTTTGATGGGAAAAGACTTGGTTTCCATCCCAATGGCTCTGTTGCCCTACCCCTTGCCCTTGAATGTATTGAATTTGGTGTATGGATGTAGGGGGTGAAATCAGGACAAATATCTGCATCTTAGATACCCTGCCAGCCAGTTCCTCCATTTATTTGGGCAATTTAGCCAATTTCTCCATATCATGTGATTGGTGGAGTTCATCCACCTTCTTATAAATCTGTTCGACCATAGTTAGCTAATCAACTATTATTCCCATGTCAGTGCTATGATTAATTGTCAGATTATTTACTGTCCTCTTAGAGCCAACTATGTAAGCCCAACTGGTGGCCGGTGCACGACTAGATTCTGCAAGTTCCTCAAACACTTTGTAGATGGTGTACTCGTGGCGTACCATGTAGCTTCCTCCACATGATGCACTCACTAACCCTTGGGTCTTAGGGTTCAGTCCACTGACAAGAGTTTGGACCAGCATCATTTTGTTTATCTCGTGTTCTGGGCATTTCTGGATTAGGTCTGTGAGCCTTTCTCATGTTTCAAGGAATGGCTCGCTCGGGTGTTGGGAGAAGCTCGTAAGCTTGATCCTCATTTTATTAATTCTATGCATTGTGTAGATTTTCTTTAGGAACAATGTCTTGAAGGTTTCCCATGTGGTGACCACTTACTCTAAGTTCTTGAGCCAGTAAACCACCATATCAGTCAAGGCGAAGGGGACAGCTCTCAGCCTTATGTAGTCTTGACTAACCCTAGAGTGGCATAGGTTAGCGCATACTAGATCGAAGTCACGGAGGAAGATGTATGGTTCTTCATGATCATTCCCTCTGAACTTTGGCAACAATGCGAGGAAATACGGTTTGTCTTCGAACGCGTCCTCGGGGGGTACCAACCTTAATCAATTATAATCTTCATCTAATTAAGGGATGTACGTATCTTCCATAGCAGCCTCACCGTGTTGCATTTATGCCATCTGTGCTCTAGGGAGTTCATTGTGTTGTTCGACAGTAGTTATTCCCAAAAGTGCATGAATAGGGTCATTATCTTTGTCGTCCTTTTTTGGAGGTATCTTGACTTCTTCTTCACCTTCAGATGCATATAAATCTGACTTAGGCTCATGCTTGGAAGGTTTAGGGGTACTGCTAAAGATGAAAGTTTCTTTAGAAGGAAGGGAGTAAGAGAGGGGGTTAGTCAGGGATTGAATAATCCATATAGGTGTGGGGTGAACCATGGTTTGGAGAAAAGGGTCATCTCCATACCATGTGGTTTCAAGAAGAAGGTCATCTCAAAACTGAGGAAATGAGTTACTTGAGGAGCTCGGGGATTTGTTCGCAAAGTCTGAATGAAGAACTCCAGAAAAATCCATCTTGGATGAAAGGAATAGTTTGGAGCACAAAGAAATATCCATGGAGCGTACAAATGTACAAAAGACTCAGACAAAAAACATAATTCAAACTCATTAATTCACCCACTCAACACTGGTGAAGGCACGTTAGGGCATGAGTGCTTATCTTTTTAAATTTTAGTTTCGAGACTTTTACCTAGCAGACCCTATAAACTTTGCCAATTACCTCCACAACCTTTGAAACAACCTAATTCCCTCCTCAACCCCATAAACTTGCCAATTCTTACCCCCATGAACCCTACGGTTAATCTATTTGAAGCTAGTGGGGTTCTTGGGGTAATTTACATGGTCAATGGGGTAATTATGTTGTGGAAAAGGTCGTAGAGGTAATTTAAAAATTTTATAGGGTATGTTGGGTAAAAAACCCTTTAATTTAATGACAAAGCAATCTTGAAAATTAAGCAGAGTTGTTAGGTGCCGAAATATTTCACAAAGACTATCCCGAGTTCATATAACTAGTTGCGTCTACTTTCAATAAGTATGAGTGTAAGTACGGACCATTAGACGACTGCCAGTGTTACTTGAGGACGGAGCCTTTCGCAGTGTCCTCTAAACCACCCACTCTGCTAAGGGAAGTCAGACCGTAAAACGGCTAGTCGAAGCCCTCATTGAGAAGTAGCTAATTGCTTCTAGAAATAGTAGTCTGAATGAAAATTTTCGAATTTTGGCTTTACCTAAGTATGTGATCTGGTCCTTACAAATAGAGTGAATTTCTCTCCACCAGACATAAGGGTTAATTTTATGTCAATTTTATTTACAGTCGCCTTGATTAGCAGTCCCGAATTTGAATTAAGGTTATCACTTAAGTTTTTAAGTGAGCACATAAATTCAATCCTAACGAGAAGTCCCAATTCCTTCAATTCCTAAGTTGTATAATCGAGGAGGGAGAATCGAAAAAGCAAATGCAAGCATAAATCAATGATGCATGCTTAAGAAGAAGACTTACAGTGATTCTCTCGCATTCTTCATGCAGGATGCAGTACAAGGAATTTTAAAATTTACATTAAATGATATGCACAGATGAAATCGCCCTAAGCACATAATTCTATTAGCGGGAAAGAATTGATTTAAAAATTTGGCTAAGTTGAATGGTCTACTAGTGCGTATAGTTAGTGGAAATGTGGTTAAAGAATTATGAGCACAAGCAAAATTAACTAAGTGAACATATATGTACCTAATTCGTACGCCACTCAAGTCAGGTCCCAACCACACAAAAGGGGTTGAAACAGACCCAACACACTAAAAAAGTCCAATCTTGAATTATTACAAATTAGAGGGTTCAGAGAGAGAGAGAGAGAGAGATACCATGTGAATAATGCAGAAAATTAAACTATCTAAACTCTCTCCCATAAAATTAAAATTCAATCTTCATTTTCACAGATCCTTGATTTTGCATCCAAAGTTTGCTTCGAGCTATTTATCTGCGAAGAGAGAAGATGTGGTTAGTATATGTAGAGAGAGATATGAAGAAAATAAAATGAAAAAGGAAATAATTACACAAAAATAAATTATAGAAAATAATTTAAAACCCTAAAAATACACTGTTCCCCAGCAACGGTGCCATTTGATGAAAATAGATTTCACCTCTTTAATAATCGATAATTGTAGTATAGGAGGCGAAAAACAATTCAACAAAAATCACAATCTTTGAATGTTAGGGAGTATTTTTACTTGGCAACTCTACCAAGGCCGAACACATGGAACGGTGATTTCTAGTTACGTGGTTTTAAATTAATTTAAATAATTAATTAAATATTTGATTAATTTCTATGTGAGGAAATGAATAGAAATGTGAAAATGGTGCAATGCGAAGAAAATTAAACAGAGCGGAAGCTCAGGATCTGTGATTGCGATTTTTAATCCAATAAAATATTAATTAGCATCCTCAAAATTTAATCATAGACCAAAAGATACAGTTTCAAGAGAAATATTCAAATTAATCCAAGACTACATGCAAGAAGATTAATAGATCAATCACTAGCTAATTAACCCTACGAATAATGAGAATTTTCAGGACAGTTGATCTCCAAAATTCTCGAAGATTTATTCTTATAATAATGATCACAATTAACAAATGAATAAATCAATTATTTCACCGTGAACATGCCCATGCAAAAATTAATTGTCAAATGGTAAGATCAATTGTTGAAGGGAATTATTCAGATAAAATCTCCTTAATCGAGTCTCCTGTGGAAAATAAATACTCAAAGAATGATTGTCAATAATGACAAGAGGATTGGTCAAATTGAAATCCTCAATCGAATCCCTAAAAAATAAACCTTTAATTTCTCAATGAAAATAAGGCATAAATATGTCAATACTTGTCATGCATAGATCAGATTACTTCTTGAATGATAACCATCAAGGATAAGCTTTTGATCAGTTTACAAATTGTATAATATGGTAGAGCACTAAATAAGCTTTAAATTTACATATTATATGCAAAAATCGGAGTCCAAATGAGAAAGTTATGCTAAAATGAAAAATCTAGGGGCTGAAATGCAATAAAAAGAAATATTTTCTTCTTAATTATGTCCATGGAGGACTTATCTGTAATTTGTAAAAATCGGCTGAGCTCATATGAAAATTTTCCTGCTTATCACATGCATGGCACATGACTTAGGCGGTGGGGACTTTTTTGTAGTTTCAGGATTTTACGGGGTACGAATGCAATTTGTTTGACCCTCACGTGTGGGGTACATGTGGAGCTAGGTTCTGGTAATCGCAGCTGAGGTTCAGAGCCCCGAGACTCCACGTGGTTGGTGATTGTGCTTCGGAGACCCCAAGCCTCAAGGCATGGGCTGAGGCTGGGGGGCGGTGGTCGATGTCGCTGGGGCAGGAACGTTGGATCCGGGTTACACTCCTGATCCAACGATGGATGGTATTGGGGCTCTTGCCGGCTGAGGCGAGGGCTGAGGCCTAGGTTGAGCATGCTAGAGCTGTTGGCGTAGGGTGGTTGGCAGCTACGAAGTCGACGAGGCACGGGGGCGGTGGGGCTCAACCATGTGACACACTCCTAGAAGAGCTTTGACTTAGATAGTGCAAGGGCGATGCAGGTCGTCTGGAGGTCGCACGTGGGTGGAGGCGCAGGAGAAGTAGTGTGTTGAATGTGCAGTGGTCGCGGCTCTCGCGGAGGTTGGCGGGGCGTGCAAACAAGGTATTGCTCCAAACAATGAGCGATCGAGAACGACCGGGGCAAGGCTCATTGAGATGAAGCAGATGAACTTGGTGGAGGTGATGCATACCTGGAAGAGTTAGAGAAAACCAAGGAAGGAAGGAAAGGATAGGGGGGTTTTGTCCGAGTTTGGTGACGGATCTAAGCTCCGGCCTTAGTGAGGCTGAAGATGAAGTGGATCTAGAGGACAGAGGAGGAGATGATGGAGTGAGAGTCGCATGAAGGAGGATCTAGAAACTCATGTTCTTTCTCGAGTGTTCTGGTGATATGGGACATCATCTCTGCAACTGAGAAGAGTTGTTACACGATCGGGGAGGAGCCGCGAATCACACATGTTCACCTCGTCGTGGATCTCTCCCACTGTTGTCACCTGGGGTCGCGAAGAGATCTGGAGGTGGTCGGGTCTTGGTGGATACAGAGGATGATCGGTAAGGTGGGGGTTTATAAGAGGATATGGGTAACAGTTGGAGGGGGAGTGTAACGCCTAGGGCGGTGCAACAACTGTAAGATGTCGTTCTTGGCGGAGACATTACGCGGGGCGACGGCCGTTGCGGGTGGTAGGGAGGCAGGCACAAGTGGAGGGGTGGTGTTTGTAGAGGATGAACAGCTGGAAGAGGAAGAAGTTCACGTTCTTGGCACATGACCAGGAGGCAAAGGAGAGAGAATGAGGGGTGACACGTGGCATGCCCATGGACTGCCACGTGTCACCCCAAAAATTTCAAAATTCAAAAGAAAGAAAAATAGAAAAGAAATTTTTTATTTTTATAGAAGAAGACTTCGGATCAAAAAAATTCTTCACAAAAGTTTTTCAATTTTATGAGATCTACATCTTTCATGAAGAAACCGGAGCGAAAGAGGTCATTTGTACAAAGTAGTATTGTTTGTGGTCTCCATGTGCATAGAAAACCGGCTTTTGGGGATTTTGCAATTTCTTGTGATTTTAAAAGAGGATAAAAATCTAGAAAAAATATGATAAAATGTAAGAAACTTAATTACATATTAATCTATTTTTTTCAGATTTTTAATAAATCGAGAAATAGGGAAAAAATAGAAGTAAGAAATACGAGATTTGTGTACCGAATCACATAGGACACTCGGACACAGTCAGTTTCTTTAATTTCACTCTTAATTTAGATTTGGATTTTTATGTTGTTTAATAAAACTTTAACCAAAGAGCACAAGAGAAAAAGAAATATAATTAAAAGGGTTAATTATGTACATCAAAACTCAAGTGAAAATAGCAAAAAGATAAAATACGCAAAAGAGGCTCAATATCCAACTTTCACACACGAGCTCTGAATTTTATGGAATTGATCTTAATTTGAAGGTATTTGAAAATGGAGTATTTAAAAGTCAGTAAACCAAAACCGAACATTGTAGAGGAATATATGTGCATTTTAATCTGTCAAATGTGAAATTAAACTTTGGGATTATTTGACACTTATTTGAGTTAGTAAGTTTTTTGTATTTTTCTTTTGTTCATGTTATTAATATCTACAAAATGGAGGTAATTTTAGTCAGTCAGAGTTAGGATGAATTAACTAAAATTTTGGAAAGTTAGCAGCTTTTTAGGCCAATTTACACACTATACAATTATGCATCATGATGAAATGCGAATGCTATTTACACATGTGTGAATGCTTATGATGTTGTATTAATGAATAAATGCATATGGCTTTTGAGAAACAAAGCCTAATTGACCAATTTTAGCATGATGAATATGAGATTCATCAGGCACATGCCAGAAAGATGTCTCTTGAAGTCATGAAGTCTCAATAACTCGACGATAGATATTGACACCCTAAACCGCACTCTCGACGATCTCTGGATATAACTCAACTGCACTCAAGATTCTCGAAAATAGGAAGCGCTAGTCCTAATATGGGACACCTGTTTCCTTGATCGAAAATGATCCAAGCTCTCTCATATGGATAAGAAGAGATGCCCGCTCCTGTCAGTTAGATTTATGTGCCTAGTTTGAGCGGGTTCCACATTCATTTTTCTATTGGAGGCCAGACAGCCCCCCGGGGCGCCCTGAATCAGAAATGAATAGCCGACTGCCCTCACCTAGTCTTGCTTCGCATTCCACTTTGACTGAGGAGAAGCTTCCTATCTCTCTCGCACAAGTTGGTCAGAACTGATGTGGGGCAATAATCCCACGCGCTTCGTACAGTGAAGAGACCCTCCTTGTATGGTGCCCACACCCACTGATTTGGACGAGCCCCCTTTGGCCAGGCGTGTTCCAAAGAGGACCCATGTAGGGTCGGGGAGATCTCCTTCCTGCCCACTGTCGATCCTTCTTTCCTTGATCGAGACCTTGCTATCGATGCCCAGTCCTTACCAGACCAGTTGATCCCACTCTCTCTGCCTCGCTACTCTCACTCTCCTGACTTCGCTCAGAAAATAGGATGAACAAGACCCATGCCGCTCACTAGGATAGATGGAAACCATCTTTCATCTGATCTTAAAGATTAATAAAGATATTAGTGGGAGGTTTCGAGCTTCTTATATGAAAGTCTAGTGGTGTGGGGTGGGAAAGGTCAAAGGGGCTTTTGGGGGGGGGGGGTCTTCCTTCAGTTGTCATTTAGAGGGCGATAAAGAAATGTGGGGAGTAAACCAGATGACTTTAATGTACGACTTCTTCTATAATATACTAGAAATCAAGGCTTTCGTTCGCGTAACGCCCTTCCCTACCTCCTCCTATATAATTGCGCCTCCACCTCCAGAACACCTATCTACTAACTTTTATATCATACCCTCTAGTTGACCCTCCTTTTGGTGACAACAAGTATAGGAGATCGTTGCTGACGACGACGAGGTGGAAATATTGGTGAGATTTGTGTCTATCATCTTGGTTGTGTTGCAGCTCCTAACAGCTGCAAGAGCTTGGGTCTCCTCTCGCTAGAGCACCCTTTGAGTGACAACCTCCAGGTACCCCCCTCCCCCTTTATCTTCTTCGATTTTTTCACACTCAACCAACTACACCTTAGTACACTTTAAAAGTACCACTAAATCCATCGCACGACCCCCATCTTCGCTTGCCGTCATCAGACTTCTTCCCCCTTCTCCGTGATCCCTGAATCGTCTCCAGCCTTATAAAGGTCGGACAACCATAGAAACTCACCTCCTCTTCCTCGATAGAGTCTCCACCACTCATTCCCCGACCAACCATACATTACTTCGGTTAGTCACTAACCCATGTTGGTCTCTAGAATTCTCGAGTGGTCGAAACCACAACGAGCATCCCGATCTTAAAGCATCTCGTTGCTACATCCACGTCGTCGGTGAAATCCAGACCCTCTCTAAGCACCGCCCCCTCGCATCATCTTTGTGGAGCCATCAAGGGGCTTCCCCAGCCTTCACCGACCCCAGCATCATCTGGAAGAGCTTTGAGGGGCTCGTCGGAGCTCCGCCCACACGCTGCCGCCTACGGAGGAAAGGGGAAGAACAGAAGATCCAATCACAATTAGGTCTGATCTCATCAATCATATCTAACATTCCAAATCCCCTCTGTACCTCCATCCGAAGAAATGGTTCCACCCTCGAGGCTCGGTCCGTCCGAAGCCCATGCCATCGCCAAGTAGGCTCGAAGCCCGAGCCTCAACCCCTCTAGACGTGATCCACCTGTGGCGCATGCGAAACACGTGCGTAGGTGGTAAATTATACCCCACCCCCTATCATTCCTGTGATTTATAGAAGACCCCCACTCCAGCAGAGCACGTGCGTCGCACATGCCCCCTTAGTACAATTGCATATACACCCTGAAAAGTTCCACAAATTGCAAAAAGGTGCCCACCAGCATAGGTCGCGTGCCACACACGTGGTTCCTTGGGCAAACCGCCCCCTAAGCCCTGACAGTTTCTAGATATTATAGATAAGTCCCTCTAAGGGATACTTTGAAATAAAAAATTATATTTTTATTACATTTTAGTTTATGATACATCATTTTATCCTATCTTCCTCATACGAACTCCATTTTCAGTGCATAGTATGTTGTTTTGAAGCTTATTCTGTGCTTTTCCATATTATATATCTTGTGGGTAGATCTGAGGCTAGATATTGATTATTATTATTATTTGAACCTCTTAATTAGTACATGTTGATCTTTGACCTATTGGCGCTATTTTAAATTAAAGAAATTGACAATTTATTTTGCAGGGATCTAATGAGAATTTTAAATTGATCAAGCCTCTTTGATTACTAATGATCAATTTTTGAGGATTTAATTTCCACAGGGGACTCAATTGTGGGATTTTATTTGATTAATTCTCTTGTAACGAATTGTGATTCTAAATAAGGATCTATTTTCTGGAGGAGTCATTTGAGGCGAGATTAATTATTTTCCTTGACTTTTCATGTGATTAAAAATTGATTCGATCGAGGATTAGATTATAGGGAAGTTCGAGGACAATTCTTCTCAATTGATCTAAATAATTGCAGGATTAATCATATATCTATTTGGACTCTTGCTTGCATCTGGAATTATATTGATTATATTTATTGATCTATGATTTTACTTCAAGGATACTGACTAATTTATTTGGATTAATTTTCACAATTCACAGATCCGGTGCTTTGTTTTCTCTGTTTATTTTGTTCACGTAGCATCTTCTCCGTTGCATCGCATTATATTTTCCAAACATAGAAATTAATCAAGCATTTAATTAATTATTTAATTAAATTTAAAACTACACAATTAAAAATCATTGTTCCCTATGCTCAACCTTGGTATACTTACCAAGTTAAAATATTTCACAACATTCAAAGTTTGTGATTTTTGATTGACCGAATTTCATCTCCTATACTACGATTCTTTATTATTAAAGAGGCAAATTTGAGCTTAATCAAGCACTGAGAACCATTGTTCTTGCTTTAGCGCTCTCAAGATATTATTAATATATCTACATTCCCTTCATCTTAATCCAATGATTATCTAAGTTATCCATGTTTTTATATATCTGCAACTCTAGTTTCTCTAGCTATGACGCCCATGGCGGTCACTTTGCCCCTTCGATGGCGACGACGAAGGATCGCCTCTCCATTACACCGAACTGCTGCTTAGGTGCGGTTTCTCGACTTGCATCATATAGTTAGATTTTAAAACTATTCTGCATCCACATGGAGAGTGCTGGGAAGCGCTGTAAGTATCTCTCACTATTGCATGCATCATTGACTTTCTATTGCATTCCGTTTTTCCGATTTCTCCCTTAGTTTTTACCAACTTAAGGAATAAAGGAAAAGGAACTGTACGTTAGGTGATGATTGTGGTCACTTAAATTCAAGAGATAACCAAATCTATTAAAATCGTGACTGAAGTGATGCAAGTTGACCTAAAATTGGAATAAAATTGACCTTATTTTTCGAGCAGTAAAACCCTCACAGGTACATTTATGTGATAGAGGGACGACATTAGGATAGAGCCATGCTATGAATTTTCATAGGAACTACTGGTTCCATAAAAATGATTAGTCGTTTTTCAGTGAGGATCTACGGGTAGTCGGTAAATGGTCCAGATTTCCTTAGTGGAGGGTTTAGAGGAAATCACGTAAGGCTCTATCCTCAAGTAAATGGGTAGCCGTATTTATACGGTCTGACTTATCTCTCTACTGGCTGAGAGTGGATGCAACTAGTTATAGGAATCGGAACAGTTTGTAAGAAAATTTAGGTTCCTAACAACTCGTGACTCTGACAATATTTGTATTTGATCACCAATTAAAATTTGACAAGATAATAAGGCCATCATCTCAGCCTTCAGTGTTGAGTTGGTGAAATTAACCAGGGTATGTATTTATTGTTTTTTATGAATCACTCTGCACATTTACATGCCCAGAAGAATTAGGTTCTTTTGAAATCTAGCGTGCTCAAATTCCTTATCTCTTGAAATCAAAGATGGATAATTGATAGGATATTTTCTCCGACTTTGCGAGCTTTTCACTGAATTTCCTAAATATCACATCTTCAACGATCCAGTCCCCTTCTTATCCTTTTACTGGACCATCCCGATTCGGAAATAATCCTCTTTTAGAATTGGAGTATCATGATTCACTCCTCGAGGAAGCTTATATCTCAACCAATCCCTTTCCTTCTTCTTTTCTCACTGAGGAAGATCATTGCCTTGGTGATATTGACTTGATTTCGTTATCTTCATCTAGATCTCACTCCAACCCTTTGTTTGACGAAGATGTTGAAGATACATTAAGGATGCCTCCTAAAAAACTAAATCGGAATGGGGAAGAGGGAGAGGACTCGATACATGCAGTATTGGCTATGTTAGTTGAATATGAACAGAATCAAGCACTCATGAGAGCACAGCTTGGCCAGTTACACTTGGGTACTGATAATCTTATGGATGCGACATACAATCCTGGGATGTTTCAGATGCGAAATTGGTTGAGCCCAACTGAACCTGAAGTAGAATATGAACTGAAGCCGCAACTCCTTAGTTTATTGCCACATTTTCATGGGAATGCTCATCATGAGGAACCATATGCATTCCTTAGAGACTTTGAGTTGGTATGTTCTAACCTTAGACATCCTAGGTTAACCAAGACTACATAAGACCAAAAGCTCTTCCATTTGCCATAAAGGATAAGGCCGATTATTGGATAAAGAACCTGGGGGTAGATGTAACCACTTTTGCTTAGTTCAAGGACCTATTCCTAAAGAAGGTATATCCTTTGAGTAGAATGAACCTAATGCGTTCACGCATTACAAGTTTCTCCCAACTTCCTAATGAAGCCTTCTGTGATTCATGGGAGAGATTTAAAGACCTCTTACAAAAGTATCCTTGTCATGGCTTAGATCCTACCATCCTAGTTCAATCAGTATATTGCGGTCTACACCCTGAGGTGCAGGGTTTAGTTAGTGCTGCATGTGGAGGAAGCTACACTTCTCGAGGAGCAGACACCGTTTGGAAGGTGCTCGAGTGAATGGATGAAACAAGTAGAGCATAAACTGCTAGTAGAGCTCAGCTAGAGATCCCCATTCCACTCTTACATGGTGGGGGAGTGAAGGCTATAGTGGATCCTTTTGACATGGGTTTAATAGAATATAAACTTACAGTAGTCGAGAGGATAGACATGCAGATGAATGCATTGGACAATAACTTGTCGAAACTGGTCGAAACTGTCTAAGCATATGACAAAACTTTCTGAGAAGGTATACAAGATGAGGGTACCTACCGTGAATGCATCTACTTCTCTAGTATACTGTGTCCATCACATTCAGGAGCAATAGGTATCAGGGCAATTCCAACCATGGGTTGAGGAGCAACCTTTAGCCCATCCTTATCAGCAACAACTACCGTATGTAGAGACAATTACTGAAGAGCCTTCCAAGGTGTGGGAGGTAAATGGTGTATGGTAAACCAATGACTCTGCCAGGCAGGGAGAATCTGGGGATCGATTCTCCTATTAACGTCCCCTGACATTTTACAATACATAATTTAATCCTATACCTCTTCCAGTACCGTAGAGCTCAGGAGCCGTTCCTTATCAGGCATCGAGGCAACAACAACAACAATTCGAGCGTCAGCAGACATATCAAACTGGCCAACAGAAGCCACATGCTCAGACATACCCAGCAACAACATTCCTATGGCCATCAGGTCCAGTTTTCACGTTCTTCATATCCTTCCTATTCCCAACAACAACATTCATCATCAGGTTCAATTGATTTTCAATGATTAATTTTGGATGAGCTGCATTCCTATAGGAACGAAGTACATGATTTTAGGGTTGATCTCAACCGTCTTTCCCGTCTACATAATGAGCGCAATATTCATCTACATCTATTTTGGCCCAGGTTCAAGCTAATCCTAGCTTGAACAAAACACAACATCATCCTTCTATGGACCGGGTATATTATTCAGATTTTCACATATCTGAACACGATATCTCTCTATTTGATTATGTTCATCATATGTCTTTCAGGAGCGGACGGACCGTAGCCGTACCTGATCGAGCTAAGGATATGGATATGATAGTCTCTGAAGCTCAACTTGAGGAGACTTCAGAGGATGATGATGCAAGACATCTTCACCAGAGAGCTAGCACTTCCAAGAGAAGATTGAGGAGTATAAAAGCGGAGCAACACACATCAATTTCAGAGTCTATGGAGGTCCTTGCACCCTCGGATAAGGAGGATGCACATTCAACAAACATTCCCTATCCTAAAGTAGACAATTCAGTCGTTATTCCAAATGTAAAAGATTTATGTGTGAAAAACTCAGTTTCTAGTAATACTAAAGAACATGTTTCTGTTTATGAATCTGAGTCTTCAGTTAATTCTTTGCCTGTCCCTTTCCTGCTCTTACAGCAGGAAAGCATATCATTGATAAGATTCAGAAAGACGATTCAGATATGGAATGATTTTGTCGAGATAATATCATTGTTAAAGTACCATTGATGAGTATGTGGCCAGTCACCCTACATTTTAGAAATATCTGAAGGTGAGATGCACACCAAGTAGAATTGGGATGAAGAAACCGAACAACTATATCAATACCCACATTCTTTACGTCGCCACTACATTTTATCTCAAGAACCAAAAATTGCCACAGAGGAAGAGAGACTTCGGTGTTCATTATATGATTAGTCTTATCGATGACATAGCATTTGCATACACTCTCCTGGATAATGGTTCTTCGATCAAATTATCACCCTTTGCCTTATACGAGAAACTGAAGTTAGGTCCTTTACGCAAATCTAGAGCGGTACTTCAGTTTGCAGAAAATCAGTGAAGAAGGCTAAGGGTGAGGTCAAGAATGTCATTATCTCTATTGAGGGACAAGATTATAAGGTGGACTTCACTATCCTTGAAATGGATATCTCTCGTCATTGGAGAGATTCACAGATCATCCTTGGGTGACCAATCCTTAGGACCGTTGGAGCCTCATTTGATTATCATACAGGGATGATGAAATTCCGCTCTCCGGGAGGAGAAGTAGAATTACATATGAAGCAGACAAAATGGCAACAACCTGATTCAGAATCTAGCACAAATTTCTCTTCATTCCTAGAGGCAGACTGCGATGTAGTCAACACGGTGGGAATTTGGGCTCAGAACCCCACAGTACAGAGCGAGATATTCTCATTTGGAGATGACAATGTACATAGAGCAGTTGTTGATACAGTCCCAGAGTTCTTGAGCTATGCTTCTCCCTATTCCCTTGATGACAGAACAATCCCTTTAGACTTATCAGTTCCACTTCCTTCGGAACAATTAAGGGAATTAGAAGTTGAGTCAGACATGGCTTTAGTCGAATTATCGTATATTTTTGGCGATATGACTTCCTATTCTTTAGTTCAGTTGGTGGATAGCATTACAATTGAATCATCTCCACTATGAAGCATAGATTTAGATTCAGTGGTGGTTCAACTTGATGTACCTAATGATTCATCTTTGCCAGAGTTGAAGCCACTGCCTCCTACTCTCAAGTACACTTTCCTTACGGGACCGAAGAATAAGTTTCCTGTCATCATTAATTTTAGGTTGACTATATAGAAGGAATATATGATGTTAGAAGTGCTAGAGAAAAACTATAAGGCTATAGGTTGGACAATATCAGATCTCGTGGGTATAAATCCTACACTATATTCACACCATATTTTGTTGAGGATAATGTTAGACCTTCTCGTGAGTTTCAAAGGTGACAATCCAAATCTTTGGGAAATAGTTAAGAAGGAAACAGAGAAATGGTGTGGAGCAGGTTTTATTTACCCTATCTCAGACTCCAAATGAGTGTCACCTTTACATGTTGTCCTGAAGAAGTCGAGAATTCAAATGCTCACCAATGACGAAGGAGTTGAGATTACGACACGAGTACCCACGTCGTGGTGCATCTGTTTAGATTATATGCGCTTGAATTATACGACCAAGAAAGATCACTTTCCCCTACCTTTTATTGATCAGATGCTAGAGAGATCAGCGGGGAAAAAGTTCTTCTGTTTTCTTGATGGGTACTCATGCTACAATAAAGTTGCCATCGCCCCTCAAGATAAGGAAAAGACTACTTTTACATGTCCTTTCGGCACATATGCATTCAAGCGCATGCCTTTTGGGTTATGTAACGCCGCTGGTACTTTTCAACGGTGCATGATTGCGGTGTTTGCCAGGACGGTTGGAGATCTCCTTGAGATTTTCATGGATGAGTTTTTGATCCATGGTGATTCATTTTATTCTTGTTTAGTACACTTGGACCGAGTTCTACAGAGGTGTAGGCAGATGAATATGGTACTCTCTTAGGAAAAGAGTCATTTCATGGTAAAGGAGGGTATCGTGTTGGGGCATGTCATCTCTTAAAAGGGAATGGAGGTCAATCCCGCCAAGGTGGATGTGATCAAGAAACTTGATCCACCAACCAACATCAAGTCAGTGAGATCATTTTTGCATTGGATTTTATAGAAGATTTATTCAGGATTTTTTTAAATTGCCTGACCATTGATTGAGCTCACAGGAAAAGACACAGAGTTCTTTGTTGTTCACAAGTGTCTTGAGGCCTTTGAGCTTCTGAAAAGAAGATCTATGACTCACCAATTCTGTAGGCTCCTGATGGGTCTCTTCCCTTTGAGATCATGACTGATGCTTCAGATTTTGCTATAAGAGCCATATTGGGGCAACGACGACATCAGATTCTGTTTGTTATTCACTACGCAAGTTAAGTGTTGGATTCAGCTCAGGAAAATTATACAGTGACTGAAAAAAAATGCTTGCAGTAGTCTGGGCTTTAGAGAAGTTTAGGTATGTGATTTTAGGCACTAAGGTGACAGTTTATACAAGATCATTTAGCCATTAGGTATCTCATGGAAAAGAAGGATGCAAAGGCACTTCTTCTTAGATGGATATTACTACTCCAGGAATTTGATTTGGAAATGAAGGATAAACCTAGAGTTAAGAATGTAGTGGCTGATCATCTTTCAAGGATTAACCTAGAACGGACCCCTGATTCTGAGCCTATACGAGATACCTTTCCAGATGAGTCTATTTGTGTTATTGACTCACTCCTGTAGTATACCAACATGGTTAACTTCCTTGTCTCCAAGCAAGTTCCCCATGGCTGGACTAGGTGCAGTATAGTCCGACTCAAGTCGGATTCAAGAAAATATCATTGGGAGGATCCGTACCTTTTCTTTAGAGTCCCAGATTGCGTCTGGAGAAGGTGTATTCCTCAGGAGGAATCTCAAAGTATCCTCACATATTTTCATTCACTTGAGGTAGGAGGACACCATTCAGGAAAAATAACCGCTCACAAGGTGTTACAATGTGGATTCTTTTGGCCGACCTTGTTTAGAGATGTTGTAGATTTTGTATGGTCGTGTCCTATTTGCCGAAGGATGGGAGGGACTATGGATCTAGAGATGATATGCTCATGCAACCCGTGATGTTTTGTGATGCTTTTGATGCTTGGGGCATCGATTTTATGGGTCCCTTCCCTAATAGCCAAGGTTTTGAATATATCTTGTTGGCGGTGGATTACTTGTCTAGATGGGTGGAGGATATCCCAACCCGAGTCGCAGATGGTAGAACTATTTGCAAGTTTATTAAGGATCATGTTATTTCACGGTTTGGGGTACCTAAGGTTTTGATATCCGATGGAGATAGCCATTTTGTGAATGGAATGATGAAGTCTTTATCCAAGGACTATGGATTTGAGCATAGAATTACTAATCCTTACCACCCTCAATCAAACAACATGGTAGAGGTTTCAAATAGGGAGGTGAAGAGCATTCTTCAAAAGTTAGTCCGACCTGATAG
Source organism: Ottelia alismoides (assembly GCA_037367405.1). Classification (NCBI taxonomy): domain Eukaryota; kingdom Viridiplantae; phylum Streptophyta; class Magnoliopsida; order Alismatales; family Hydrocharitaceae; genus Ottelia; species Ottelia alismoides. The sequence goes on from JAZKJV010006300.1 coordinate 28,177, forward strand.
GAAGAATTGGTCTTAGTTGTTGGACCATGTTCTATGGGCTTACAAAACAGCCTACAAGACACCACTTGACACTTCACTTTTTAGGATGATTTATGGCAAGTTAGGCCATTTGCCCGCTGAGTTAGTGCACACATCTGAATGGGCAATAAAGAAAATAAGTTGGAGCTGTCACTTAGGGAAATTGTGTAGAGACCTTGACTTAAATGAACTAGTGGAAATACTCAACCGGGCATATGGTAGTAACATGTTCTATAAGGACAAAGTTAAGAAGTGGCATGATGCACATATTAGATGCAAGAACTTTGTACACGGATAGAAGGTATGGTTTTTTAACGTAAAGTTAAAGATTTTTCACGGGAAACTTAAGTCAAAGTGGATGGGTCCTTTCATTGTTAAGGAAGTGCATGAAAATGCTAGTGTAGAAATTTCAGAGCTTTCAAAGAATGCACATTCCTTTTGGGTTAACGAGCAATTACTTCAGTATTTTGTAGAATCCAAAGAAAGGTTAACTCCCGTAGAGGTGATCGACTTCATGTCTATTAATACAGTTTCCGATTTTTTTAGAAAAGGCATGAGCATCAAGATAGATTCATATCACAAGATTCATCACCAACAGATTCATATTCTTTCTAACTTTATTCTTTTTCTTTCTTATACTTAGGCTATGTTCAACCTAAGTATAGGGGGATTTAATGCCTTCTCTTCTACAAGGATCTCTCCTTTGCAGTCTTTTCATCTCTTTACTTAGGTTATCCAAAACCTGAGTGTAGGGGGGATTTTCCTTGTAGTTTTATTCTTTCTCATGCTCACGCTTGTTTTATTCTCAAATCTCAATTCATGTACGTTTTTTATGCTTAGTTGAGCTATGGATTCATATGACTTTGTGCTATGAGGACATAGCAAAAGTTAAGTATAGGGGGGTCTACCGCATATATTACATATATACTATAGCCATAACTCTTAGTTTTAAAAATTTTCGAACTCTTGGGGTTATGGGTATTGTATTACATTTTTGAAACTGAGTTTTGTATAAAATAAATTGAAATAATTTATGAAAACTATATGCATATTTTGACATGTTTTCAAGTATTTTACATGATTTGTAAAAATTTGGATTGACTTGTTTGGAAAATCATTTGTAAAATATTTTGAAAATCTTTATCTATGTGACATTATTTGCAAAAAGTTTTCGAAAATTCTTTTCAAATTTAAGGATCTAAACGAGATTAACTAATCAACTTTATTTAGATCAATAAAAATCAAAAATTAAATCTCGTTGTATCTCTTCAGTATCTTTGTTGAGTTTGTAGGTTCTTAGAGGTCATGACGGTTCACCGAAGCGTTTGGTCTTTCCCTTTATAAGATTGGTCTGCCTTCAAGTCATTTGGAGTACACATCGAGGAATGTCTCATATTCAATTAGATATTTTGTAAGATCAACTTGATAAGGAGTTCTCTGAAAGAGTGATGCCAATCGACATGGACGATATATTGACAGAAGAATTAGATATGGAGGTTCCCTTACCTTTTCTTGAGGATGTTCACTCGATGAATTCTTATCTCTCTTGTAAGTTGGGTCATCCCTCTATGTCTAGTTTTTCTCTTTTAGGGAAAATCCAAAAATCTATTGTAGGATTTCGTGATCTGATTCGTCTTCCCATAATCATGAAGAATTTTGAGGCTTCCCATGTTGATATGAATATCACTTTTGAGGAAGAATGACATCATTCTAGAAGAATAAATTTTCAAATTCATGAAGATCTTTCTTATTCAGATTCTGAAGTGTTTTCCATTAGGAAGAAGCAGTTCAAACATAAGGCAGCCTATGAGTTTAAACCTCAAAGAGCCAATCTTGATTTCTAAGGAGTTGAAGTTTGTAGTGTTGTGTTGGGTATCTTAGTATGTTCTTCTTATTATTCCTCTGTGATGTTATGTTGAAGATACCCAGTCTATTGTCTTTGTCTCAATAAATCTAATACTTCCTTAATTCTTTTAAAAAATAATTAACTTGCTAATTTATTGGTGTCTTTCCCTGATACATTTTCACTATGCACTGAAGGCTTGATATGATCTTTAACACTTGGTTTAAGGAGTTCGTAAAATTCGAGTTATCTTGTCTTAATCGTTAGGGTCTTAGACTTAAAAATTCATACTCTCCTAGTTCAAAGATATGCTTGCTATATCCCATGCTTAATCTCCCTTAAAAGAATTTGACTTTCACTCACATGCACGACTGCAGTCATGATTGAGATGCGCCAACATATCACTAAGGAAACCGGGATTGGAAGCTTGAGTTTGGACTTGATTTCTATGATGCTCGAGGATGGGATAAAATTAATGATGGCTTCATGAAACCTGAGTGATAATATCTTAGCTAGTATGGGACTTGTTCTCATGCCATCTCTTAATCAAACCTAAAGTGCTAGAGTGTGATGACATTAACTAATAAGTTGATCAGAGTGGAGCTAGCCAAAAAATAAAGAAAAAAAGAAATGATGAAAGAAAAGCTATCACCATACAAAGTCAAATGTTGAAGAGATACCATTAAAGGCAAGCGCTCCCAACCATTCCAAAGTGTCCACTTGGGCCACATCTATTAGGACCAGGAGTAAGGCTAGCACCCAAAAAGGGCTCTGCATCGTAAATGCTACAAGTCTGGGTGTAGAAGGTATATTAGATACTCAAAAAAGGCACACCCCAGTGTATTCTCAGAAAAAAAAGTGTAGACGACTCCAACTTCTCTTGACAGACACACCGATTGGCAAAAATCAAAATGAAATTGTGTTATGTATTTGCACTTGAGAGAATCCTATTCCAATGAGAGGAAGAGAAAATAAGCACACAATCCTACACCCTCCATTACCTGGCCTTCCATTTATCCTCTTAAAGTCTGACAAACTAAAGAGAAGATGGATTGAGGCAAGACTAGATTTATTCCCTAGTGTTGAGGGTTGGGTCCTTAGGAGAGCTTATGCGATTGGAATTTTTGGTGATACCTTGATTCTACTCTCATGTTGCAGTCAACAAACACTAAGTCATATTCCTTATATTTATGTATACATTGAGAGTCTGACAATTAGAGGAGTTGACTTCCTTTCGATTAATACTTGGACGAACTTAGATTTTTGGGATTCCTAAAACCTTATGTTCTAAGTCCAATCTAACCTTGTCATCTCACAAGCACAAGTCTGGGAATTCACTAATTAATCAAACCAATTCTTCATTTATTAATTCGAAGACGAGCTTAGCTTAAGTATAGGGGGGTGATAAATCCCAGATTTATTATCATTAATCTTCATTATTAACTCTCTTACTTAAGTTAATCATCAAGATTCATTGACTAATTAACACTAATTACTAAATACCATGTTATAAATAATTAACACTAATTATTATATATTAATATGTTGTAATATTTTATGTATTTATTTCTGATTAAAAATAGAATAAAAATTAGAATAAAAATTGTGTATAAATAAATTAACATTAAATAAAATAAAAACACAAAAAATAAGCAAAAGAAAATGGTTTTATATTTCTTTTAATAGTATTTAATTTTTAACTATGTACAAATGACCTCTGATCTCTGTGACTTCTACATGAATTTTGTAGATCTCATTGAGATCTACAACTTTCATGTTTAACACTTTCTAATTCGGCTTCTAATGAATTCTTTCCTAATTATCTATGATTCATCTAAATTTCTTCAATTTCTATTGGACCACATGGAACCCTCTACTTTGGCCACATGGTCCGTCCCTGTTCTGCCACCTGGCCACACTTCTGACCTTTAGATGCTTTATAATCTTTCAATCTGGGTTGTTTCTTTGTGCCTCATTGCGAGCCGTGTGAACAACTTTAATCTATTCAATCGAAATCATTTGCCTCTGCCTAATTCCCACCATTGGATTAGCAGATCCAATGCTAACCTTTCATCTCTAACCTCCAACCACATCTGCAAAGCGACGCGATTATTCATTTCATTGTAATTTACCCCAAATACGCCAATCTCCTTAACACGTCATCTATCTTCGAAACCTCCACTAATCCATTCATCATTCACTCCTAATCCACGAGGGCTCCATAACTCCTTTCTAACCTCATTGCTATCGCAATAGCAACAATTGGAACTTCGACCAAAACCACCTCCAACCTCCATCTTCTCATCTTTAAATCACCCTTTGTCACCCCCTTGCTCGGGTGATCTACCCTTGTGTGAGTTCTCCCCTATCCATCTGGCCTCTTCTTGACAGAGAGAGACCAAGATTGAGCGAAGACAAGGTTTGATCTCCGGCGAGACCCTTGGTTATTTTGCCAAGTTACAGCCTAATTGAATGGCTGTGAGCTTAGTTCCATAGCCAGGAGTTTCAAGTGAAGACCGTGAACTTCAAGCTTCGTATTTCGGTTTGAGATTCAACCCAATTCAAGTCGTCTTCAACCTTCGATTCCAAGTAAAAGTTCTGATTATTAGTTCTTGTTGATATTCTCACCTTTATCGCATCTTTACTACTTCACCAAATCTAATATCAAAACCCACCAATACCTTCACTATTGATCCATGTTTCAAGCATATCTTCCCTCATTCTCAGTCCATTCTCCAATCATGTAGATCACCCCATGCCATTGTCTGCTTCTGCATGAATGAAACATCCATTAGGGCTCAATCTTCCACCTTCGAATAGCCCTCCATCCCGTTCAATTTAGACTTCAAAATGTTCACATGTGCTTGTTCTGTATTTGCTAATCTTTCAGGTTTTTAAATGGCATCAATGATCGGAGATGGAAGCTTAGCTATGATATCTTAATTTCTCTATGAAGAAGAGACATCAACATAGTCATCCAGGAAGACGTGTCTTCTTCAGGCCTCGGCTATCATCGTCGACACTCAATGAAGGATTATAGGCCTTTGGATAGCAAGGAGAAGCTTGGCGGAGTGTTTTAGCCTTCACCAGAGTGCAACCCTAGCATTGTCGTGCGTGGAGGAGTTGAAGAATGCTCGAGCAACATATAGTGTTGATCTCCCCGATTTGGGTAGGATCTAATGGTTGCATATCAACCATGTTGTTATACTAATCAACGGTTCAGACTTCCGGCCTGGAGTCGAACCTCAGTCCGAGCCAAAGTCCTAGGCACCAACGAAGCACCGGAGCTGATGTATGGCCTGATCCTTTCCGATTGAGCCTAGCCATAACGTGTTCCACGCATGCAGGTGGGATAATTGCAGCAATGGTCCTCTCATTTCCAACTATTACAGATGAGTCCTCCCGCTTTTGTGTAATTTACATTTCAACCCTTCGGGGTTTTCTATTTATAGTTTAGCCCCTGGATGCCCTATTTTGTAATAAAACTTGGAAGTTTTCTTACATTTATGACCATGGATTCATTGGTGACTAACTTTGTATCCTGAAGTCGATTTTTGATCTCTTTTTAAAGCTTGTGTAACACTCTATCTTGTGGTGATTTTCGTGGATGAAACTGATTTAAAAATCACACATTCATTATTCCTTGCTTAGAGTACCTGTTCAAAACTCCCAATTCATGGAAATTGCAGTTTAATTGATTAATTTATCTTGTCAAATCCTTTAGTCTGTAACGATCTATTGCTAGTTATTTTTAATTATTATTATTAGATCAGTAATAGATCTATTTGTTGGGCATGTATTAAAACTTACGAGTGAAATTCTTACTTATTATGGAATAAGGTTTTAAGACTAAGTTCATGTGTTGTTAAGTCACATATCTTATCATCAATTCAAGGTATTCTTTTTAGTTAATCCAAGTTACTTATCTTGTGCATTTCAGTGTGATTGTTTTATTAATGTTGTCTGTGCATCATTGATTGCATTTAACTTAATTGCATTAAAAATGTGTTAGGAAGCTATATCATTGTGTTTTGTGCATCATTTCAACATAATTAACTTAAGAATTGCTATATGAAATTTTCAATCTTTAAAATTTAATTAGTAAATTGCTGACGTCCTTGTGTTTGACCTTGGACTTCCCAGGTTAAAATTAAAGCTTAGAACCTCATCATTGAGATTTCTCTCAGTTTTTTATGAGAAGCCAAGTGCCCGTACTACAACGGATCAATATTAATTCATGCATTTAGTGCTTCATCACCGGTGCAGAAAGTATGGTATTTAAATGCAAGATTGAAAATTTTCCAAGGTAAATTGAAATCCAAATGGACGAGACCCTTCATCGTGAGAGAGGTGCACAATAATGGAAGTGTTGTGATCTTAGAGACCGCAGACAACACGTAAATTTCTATAGTAAAGGGTCAGTTGCTTAAACATTTTATCGAATCAAGCGACCAGTTAGTGCAAGTAGAGTAGATCTCCTTCACCCAGGTCACTGTATTAGACAAAGACTCAAGCGGCCCAGATGAAACACCTTTTCCATAAAAATTCCATCACTCTTCTGTATATCCATCACTCTGATCATCTCCTTGGTTCCATGTATGTAATTATCTGATCATACTTAGGCTGAACTGAGCCTAAGTATGGGGGACCGGTTCCATTGTGTATACATCACTTCTATTCTTTTTCCCTTACCCTCGACTTTCTCATTTCGTACTTTTCTGCTATGCTTAGTCCCTCAAAAGTCTAAGTATAGGGTGAATGTCGACTTCTTTTCCTTTTCACTCAACTATATTTAGTACAAGCCATGTCTGCATTTCACTTTATACCATGAGGACATAGCATAAGCCAAGTATAGGGGTGTGTGTTTGTATATAATATACTATAGCTCGTACTTTAATTGTTTTCATCTGACATCGAGGATGGATACAAGTAGTGTATATTATGTATATTATACTAAACTCTTTCTGTAAACAATACCTGGTTGTCAAAAAAAGAGAGAGAAAAAAGCGAAGAAAAAAACTCTTTTGCATAAAAAATCACTCATGGTCTTGCATCCATGCATTCCTTGGTTGGTATATTCCTGACGCATTCACTATCACTCAAGGCTTGAGGATTTAAAGACACTTGATTTCTGAGATCTTGAGAGACCAGGTTAACCGGCCTTAGTCATTAGGGTTTTTGAACTTAATAATCCACACTTCCCTAGTTTGAAAGATTTGAGCGCTATATTGCACTCTTCATCTCTACCCTCTAAAGAATATGACCAACACTTCACTTTCACAACCGCATGATTGATGAGATGAGTTGAATTATCATTTGAGGATCCGGGATAAGAGATTTGAGTTTAGACTTGATTTAATGATGCTCGAGGATGGGATAAAGTTAATGAAGGCTTTAAGAAACCTGAGTGTCAGCAAAACACTAGCCAGTTTGTGAACAAGTTAACATGCTATCGTTTGAATCTACCTATGTGCCAGAGTGTAATGAAACTAATTTAACCGGTGATCAGTATGCGTTAACTTTTGGTAAAAGCAGTAGAGCTAGTCATTACAGGACCATATTACAAAGAGTTTCCCCAACCATTTTCAAAGTGTCCCCTTGAACCAAATGCTATTAGCACCAAGGAGTCAGGCTAGCACCATAAAAGGGCTCTACATCGTTTAGTGATACAAATCTGGGTGTTGAAGGTAGATACTCAAAAGAGACACATCTCGGTGTACTCCCAGAAAAACAAGTGCAGATGACTCTAAATTCTCTTGACGGACACATTGATCAACAAAATAAAAATATACATATGTTGAGTAATAAAGCACTCTAGAGGCCCCTTGTTCCAATGTGAGGGAGAGAAAATTATTCACAATCCTATGTCCTCCATCATCTGGCCGTCCATATACACTTCCAAGTCCGACGAACTAATGAGACAGTTGACTGAAGCAAGAATAGACTTATTCTATAGTGTTGAGGATTAGGTCTAGAGGAGAGTCTCCTAGACTAGAACTTTGGGTGATGTCTCGACTCAACTCTGATGAATGCAGTACACTAAAAGTCATATCCTTGCATTATATGTACAAACAGAGAGTGATAAATAGAGAAGTTGGATTTCTTTTGATTAAAGCATGGTTGAGCCCAGCATTTTAAGATCACTCAAATAAAGGATCTTTGATGAATTGAGCCCTGAAAATTCACATGCACAGTCATGGTTGTATCCAACTAAGTCATTCATTCATTGATGCTCGGGACGAGTATGGTTTCAATATAGGGGTATGATGAGTCTCATATTCATCATGCTAAAATTGATCAATTAGGCTATATTCCCCAAAATCCGTATGCATTTATTCATTAATATAGCATCATTAGCATTCATACATGTGTAAATAACATTCGCATTTCATCATGCATAATTGCATAGTGTGTAAATTGGCCTAAAAATCTGCTAACTTCCCATATTTTTAATTAATTCATCCTAACTTCGATTGACATGAAATCACCTCATTATGTAGATATTACCAACAAGAACAAAATAAAAATACAAAAAATACTAAATCAAATAAGTGTCGAATAATCCCAAAGTCTAGTTTCACATCTGACGGACTAAAATGCACATATCTTCCTCATACAGTGTCCGATTTTAGTATACTTCAAATATCTTCAAAAGAAGACCAATTTCATAAAATTCAGAGCTCGTATGTCAATGTTGGGTTTTGGGCCTCTTTTGTGCATTTTATCTTTTTGCTATTTTTGATCTTAGTTTTTATGTACATAATTAACCATTTTAATTTCATTGATTTTTCATTTGTATTCTTTGATGAATGTTTTATTCAACAACATAAAAATACAAATCTAAATTAAGGCTTAAATCAAAGAAACTGATTGTGTCCAAGTGTCCTCTGTGAGTCTGTACAAAAGTCTCATATTTCATACTTCTATTTTATTTCCATATTTTCTCATTTATTAAAAATAGATTAATATGTAATTAAGTTTCTTGCATTTTATCATATTTTTTTCTAGATTTTTATCCTCTTATAAAGTCACAAAAAATTAGAAAATCCCAAAAAACTAGTTTTCTATACACATGGAGACCACAAAAATATCACTTTGTATAGATGACCTCTTTTACTCCTAGTTCCTTTATGAAAGATGTATATATCAATGATGCAAATAACTTTCTTGAAAAAAATTTTCTATCCGAGGTATCCTTTTATTTCTTTTCTATTTTCTTTCTCTTCGAGTTTTTGAAAATTTTTGGGGGTGACACGTGGTAGCCCCTGGGCATGTTATGTGTCACCCCTCATTCTCTCTCCTCCGCTCCCTGGTCACATGCCAAGCACGCGACATTCTTACCCTTCTAACCTCTACAAACACCACCCCTCCACTCGTGGCTGCCTCCCTGCCACCCACAACAGCCGCCACATTGCGTAATGCCTCCGTTATGTATGGCGGCTTGCAGCCGTTGTGCAGCCCTCAGCATTACACTCCCCCTCCAGCCGTTACCCATCTTCTCCTATAGAAACCCCCTTGACGGTCATCCTCTATATGCACCAAGACCAGACCACCTCTAGATTTCTTCGTGACCCAAGGTGACAACAATGTGCGAGATCCACGATGAGGTGAACAGGTGCGATCCGCGGCTCCTTCCCTACTGTGTAGCAGCTATTCTCAGCTCAGATCTCGTGTCCCCTATTGCCAAGACACTCGAGAAAGGACAAAAGATTCTAGTTACTTATTCAGGCGACTGTCACTCCGTCGTCTCCTCCTCTGTACTCTAGATCCACTTCATTTCCAGCCTCGCTAAGGCCAGAGCTTAGATCCATCTTCAAACTCGTACGAAACCTCACTCTCTATTCCTTCCTTCCTCAGTTTTCTCTAACTCTTCCAGGTGCGCATCACCACCACCAAGTTCATCCAATTTGTCTTGACGAGCCTCGCTGCAGTCGCTCTTGGCTACTTGCCATCTGAAGCTACGCCTTGCTTGGCTCCCCCCGCCGTCCTCTACGAGAGCCGCAACCACTGCACATTCAACTCGTTGTAGCTCTCGTGCCTTTACCCGCGTACAACCTCTATACAACCTACACCGCCACCGCACCTCCTTGACCCTCGCACCATTTAAGTCGGAGCTTTCTTGGGTACGTGTCACTTGGTTGAGCCCCACCACCTCCGTGCCTCGTCGACTCCGTAGTCGCCAACCACCATATGCCCACAACTCCATTGTGCTCAGCCCAGGCCTCCACCCTCACCTCGACCGGCAGGATCCCGAAGACCATCCACCATTGGATAGGGAGTATAACCCGTATCCAACGGTTTTGCCCCAGTGACATCGACCATCGCCCCTGAGCCTTGGCCCATGCCTCGAGGCTCAAGGCCTCTGACGAATCCGTATATGTTGCGTTTAAGAATGTGTTTTTATCGTGCGTTGTAGGCGGCAATCGGAAACGGTCAAGAAAATACCACAAATAAGTTATTCAATTTTTCGTCTCGTGGTTTTATGTTTATTTTACTTGGGCAAGTCCCAAGGTCGATCACAAGGAGGCAAAGGAACAACCTAGAATTAAGTCTATCAAAGTTCGTGTTCGGTTTTCAAGGCGGTCTTTTTTTGGAATTTTCAATACAATAAAGGATGCAAAATGCAACTTTGGCCTTATTTTAGGGACTAAAATGTAAATTACGTTCAAATGATGTCCGAAAAATACGAAACTTGGCCACAATGTAAACTATAATGAAATGGATGCAGTGCAATTTTTTTGGAATTTTTGGATGCAATATGAATTTTTTATGGATTTTTAAATGCAAACAAAATGATTTTTAATATTTAATTTTAATAAATAGCAAACCTACTTATTCTCAAGGATCAAAATTATCTGAGATCTATCACTAGGTGACGGATCTCAGAAAAATCCTAAACTTCGAAAATGTGGGGTTCAATACCTATTAAAAATTAAATACTAAAATGGGCTAAATGATTTTTACAGGATAAAATATGCATGCAAATGCAAATCTTTTTGGGCACAATGTTAAGAATAATTAACTCTACAAGATATGTTTTTTCGAGAATTTTTAGAGCCGCGGTTAATCAACTATCAATTTTAGAGCAAGCGATGGGTAAAATATGCAAATTTTCACAAAACAATTATTTATTAACTAACCGTCCGTCACAAAAATATCCATAACATGTCAAAGTGTAGAAAGTAAATTAACAAACATCATGCTATTTTTAGATTGATAAAATAATGTAGAGAAAGTGTTCAAAACTGAGGGGAAACACATGGGTACAGATGCAATATGTAAATAATTAAACAAAAATGCAACTGGGGGAGTTTGTTTGTAATTACCTATACCCGTGGGGGTATTTATGCAAAATGTCCAAGGGGCACGTGCTGCGCACGTGCCCTTGGATGCGGGGACTGATGTGCAGATAAGGGATCTCCGGGGGGCCTCGCTGCAACTGACCCAGTAGGTCACGTGCGTGGCACGTGACCCCTGGGAATGATGCTGATGACGTTCCCCCCACCACGTGCTGCGCACGTGAGGCGAGGGGTCTCGGGCTTGGAGCCCGGCCGGCGAAGAGGAGGCGCGGTGGCTGGAGCGGCGGAGCTCGCTGGTGGCGTAGGATGCCCAGGCAGAGGTGGAGCGGAGCCTGGAGATTACGATGTCGGAGGCGATGAAGGAGGTCGGCGGTGCAGATAGGTGAGATCCTTCGGGGCGATGGCAATGGCTGTCGAAGATGACGGCGAGGGGAGCTGGCGTGTTGGCGGTGAAGGGCGGAGCAGCGGCGACGTGTGGCGATGAAGGTCGGAGCTTGAGCCGGAGATGAAGTTGATGAAGCGGTGGCGCACGGTGGAATGTAGTTCCGGTGATGGTCGATGATGGCGCGAAGATGGTTGTCGACGTCGTGGGGGGCGGAGACGGCTGTGGTGGCCGACAAACGGCCGAGGGACGTCGAGGTAGCGCGTGGCGGAGAAGAACAGTGGCTGGTGGTGGAAGATGAACAGTGGACGTTGATGAAGAGGCGGAGCGTCGTTGGAGTAGCTGTTGGTGAAGATGGCGTCGAGGAGGACGGCGTTGTTGTCGAGGCGGAGACGGTGGTGGCGCGAAGACGAAGTGGTGGTCGATGACGGTGTAGCGAGCGGAGTTGGCGGAGAAGGTGTCGTTGGCTCGACGCAAGAGGCGGAGCAGGAACAGCTGGCACGGGGGCGCGGTGCTGCGACGAGCCACGAAGGCTCGGATCTTGTCGGAGAAGACGAGGGCACCGGGCTGTCACCACCGGTGTCCTCGGCTCGTGCAGTCGGCGGATGATTTGCTTTGAGGTCGGCGGGGGTTTAAATAGCAAGGGGGTTTGGCCGGCGAAGGAAGCAAATCGGGAGGGGGATTCGATTTGGGGGTTTTGATTTGAAGAGGGCGGCGGCGAGATTCGAGGGAGATCGGGGCGATGGGGAATCGGCGCGAGATTTGGGGGGGGCGGCGACCGAGATTCGCGGGCGGCGGAGATCACGAAGGAGGCGGCGGTGGCTTTCCAAAGGAGGCTGAGGAGGACGATGAGCAGGCACCGTCCGATCGGCCAAGATCGGGTGGTCCTGCTCATGCCACGTGGCGGCGAGATGGGGAGCCGGTGGAGGCACGTGCGGAGCACGTGCCTGGGAAGGCACGTGCGACGCACGTGCGTCCCCTTTTTTTATTTTTTTTAATATTTTTTTTAAATAAATAAAAACCGATATATATAAAGCCCAAAAATGACTGACACGTGGCGGCACCAGGTGCTGCCACGTGTCAGCCCCACAAAATTCGAAATTAAAATACTTTGTAAAATCGATAAAAAATAGCAATTGACCTCGGATCGAAAAAGTTCCTTCACGAAAAATGCTCGTCTCGACGAGATATACAACTTTTATGAAGACATCAAAACCAAAATCGGTCAAATGTAAAAAGTGAATTTTTGGGGTATCCTATGTACATAGAATACCTTGATTTTTGGGTTTTATAATTTTTATGTCATTTTTAAACACGATAAAAAATCTGGAAAAATTACGGTAAAATCAAAGATAAATAAAGACACATTAATCTAATTTTTTTGGATTTTTATTGATTAAGAAAATATAAAATACAAGGTCAAAACCGCGAAAATATACACTGTACAAAAGAGGCCCAAAACCCAACTTTCACATATGAGCTCCGATTCACTTGAACTTGGTCTTGTTTTGAAGGTAATTGAATGCACATTAGTTCAAAAGTGAGTAGGATTAAATCAGACACTGGATGGAGAAGATATGTGGCTTTTAGTCTGAAAATCCGGAAATTAGGGTTTGGGTTTTTGGTCCACTTATTTGGGTTAGTTATTTTTTTGTATTTTTCCTTTATACATGTTAGTGATATGTACACAGTGGAATTGATTTTGAGTCATTCGGAGTTAGCATGAATGAGTTAAAAATCTGGGAAGTTAGGCTTATTTACAGGTCATTTTGGCTTGGATTTTTGGCTTCTTATTTTGTGCAGATTTTTGTGCTAAAATGCAATTCTTATGGAAACATGCATGAATGCTAATTATGCAAAATAGATGCCAGAATGCTGTTGATTTTGAGGGATTTGAGCTTAATAAATGAGATTTAGAGTGATGAATACGAGATTCATCATCCCCCTATACTTAAACCATGCTCGTCCCTGAGCATCAAAAAGAAATGCCATGAGGTGAAATGAGATTGGGTTCCATACCAAGACCATGAGTTGAAGGTGAAAGTAAGCCTAAACTCAACCTTTGGATTATTTGTGTGTCGGAACTTCTGTGAGACTTAGGATTTTAAAATCAACAGCCCTCAAGTTCTACACATCATTGCTACAGTTTCAACTCAGAAGTCATCTTAGATCAATCATCTTCCCAAAGTATACTCTTTGAATATTGAATAACCGACTCTTGTGTGTGAAAGGTTTTTAGCTCTTCCCACTCAGAATGCCGGATTACCGCGCAAGCCTCCTCTCCAATAACTCGTCCTCGGGGAGTCAGGTATTTCCTTCTTAGGTCTGTCGCGCTGTGTTCACAATCGAATTGGGGGAAGAAGTTAGAAGAATGAGAAAAGAACTGGAGGGTGATTAGTGTAGTTCACCTCTCCTTGTGAAGCTGGCCAGTGTAGCCGAGTCTCCACCAAGATCTGCAGGTTCTTGAAGCTTGGACCTTTTTGGTCAGATTTTATTTGGTAGTTGCTTCTTTGTATTTGGAATTTTTGATGGTTCTGCTTGGATCTTGTTTTGCCCCTACGGATATAGCATCTTTTGTTTCTGTACATTTTTTGGGGTCTTAGAAAAAATTGTGCCCAGCCGTCCATCCCTTTTCCGAAGCTTTATTTCAACCCGTACTCCGGTCTTTAGATTTCCACGCTACCAGAAAAGAAACTCACACAGTCTTCCAACAAATGTTTGAGTTGAGCTAAGTGCATAGTGCGAGAGTACAAATTAATTCCTTATTCCAGAGTTGTACCCAGAATGAAGAGACCAGGTTAGACACTAAGAGTCTAACTCTGTGCATTGTTATGTGGAACTCAAAGAATTAAGTCACAGACCTGAAGACTCTAAAATCCTATTTCTCGGTGAAGTTCCTCTGAAAATTAGGTTGATTAAGGTTAATTCTAGATCACTCTCGGTTTCGGCTCATAACTCGGTTCAGAACCCAAAGACTTTTCACATATGCAAATGAATGTAATGCTGGATGAAGTGCAGGTGTGTGGAATGCAAACACATTTTTTTTAAATGAATAAGAAGCCATTTTTTTTCAAAAATTTTGGGCAAAGTCAGTGTTAGAAACATTTTTTTCTTTTTTTTTCTTTTTCTGTTTTTTTTGTTTGTTTTTTTTTAAGAAAACCCACCCCGTAAATACATATAGACTTATGCGCAAGTACGAGGTATGGCTAAAATATATACATAGTATATATACAGACCCCCCTATACTTAGCGAGTGTTGTGTCCTCAGAGCACAAGAAGCGTAATGAAGACATAGCTCGGGCTAAGCGTAAGAGAGTAAAAATATACAAGGGTTCACCCCCTATACTTAGACTGTGCATAGTCTAAGTATAGAAGAAGAGCGCAAAAAGAGGCAGACGAGATATGTAAATGAGGAGAGTATAAACAGATGGGTGGCGGTTCCCCCTATACTTAGGCTTTGGCAGCCTAAGTATAAAAGAAAGGTGGAGATGGAGCGATCGAGAGATAGGAGAGTGATGAAGGAAATGGTATATACAAATGGCATCGGTCCCCCCTATACTTAGGCCTTGGCCTAAGTAGAGGAAGAAGTTGTACAAGAAGACCGATGTGGTCGGGGGGGAGGGTGGATAGCCGATGATTAAGGCGGTTTACGGCTGATCTTCTTGTGAGCCTGCGGTGGGAGATCGTAATGAGTTTGAGATGAGACATGTGATTCCCAACTATTATCAGTGTCATCCTCAAAAGTATCATGATGGGTAGTGGATGAAATATTTGAGTCAGATAAAAGGTAGCCATCATCAGAGTTATCCTCAGAAGAATAGTATTTGAAAGTGGACATACTCCAGATATTCATGTTTTTTTGTTTCTTCAATTGTTTCCTCAAAATTCGTTCCTTTTTAAGATCAATCAGTTTGTCCTCCGATGAATATTCAGATGCTCCAGTCTCAGTCAGCTCATAAGAAATAATTCCAGTGTACTTGTGAAAGGTAGGAGCATCAGCTTTGGATGAGTAATAATTAGGAACGGGAGTTGTCCAATGAGAATCAAATTTTGGATCCTTGCGAAGATATGGCTTTAGAGATGCCGAACAGACTTCACTCATGTAGACTACCTTTTCCGGACCTGATGAGGGATCATCAATCGATTCCTCTTCCGAAAGATCAAAGGTGACTTTCTTTTTCTTGTTTCGTGAAGATGTCGGTTCACTTGAGTACCCAGATGAATAGCCATTAAAATTCTTCTCCTTGGTCGGTGTTCGGACTATGTGTTTGTTCTTTGTTTCCTGAATGTTGGTGTACTCTTGATTTGGGAGGATTTGGTCAAGATAATCAGAGTATGTTGCTCCAGGGTGCGACCATGCAAATGTCTCAGGATCGTAGTAGAAGGATTTGTCTATTTTGAAATCCGGGAGAGTTGAAAGAATGGGGAGATTCTCTAAACCAATGGTCTCAACAACAACCGCTATCTCAGGTGTCATAGCGGGGTAGGGCTCTTCTACCTCTTTATGGTTGCGGTTGTTGGGGATTTCGTGAGTTACCTCAGAAAATTGTGGTTCCTCAAAGACTGTATCAGGTCGTAGTGATTCCAATGCCGTAAAATTAATTTCCCGAGTCTCACAATCGATACTCACCTTGGCCAATGCCAAGAATGGTTTTCCGAGAATGATTGGAGACTGGGTGAATTCTCCTTGATGCTCAATATCAATGATCGTGAATTCTACTTTGAGCGGGGTGCCTTGGAATTTCATGACGACAGAAATGGTCCCTCTCGGCCTTTTTATTGATCGGTCGGCTAATTGTACAATCTCTCGTATCTTCCGAATTGGTCCGAGTTTGAGTTCCTGAAATACCGAGGTCGGGAGGATATTGATCGGTGAATCGTCATCAATACGAGCATGTGTGAAAATTGTGTCTTTGATTTCACAGTCGAATCTGGGCAACCGCTTTACTATGCGGCTCTTAGTTTTTCTCCTCAACA
Source organism: Ottelia alismoides (assembly GCA_037367405.1). Lineage (NCBI taxonomy): Eukaryota > Viridiplantae > Streptophyta > Magnoliopsida > Alismatales > Hydrocharitaceae > Ottelia > Ottelia alismoides. The sequence goes on from JAZKJV010006300.1 coordinate 44,696, forward strand.
CCAAGGAGGAGGCCATTGACAAGATATGTCTTTCAGTTTTTGTTCTAATCCTTCCTGACTTTTTGATGATTAATCTGTCCATTAGAAATTTCTTAAGGTCAGGGAAGTGTTCAATGGCCTTTATAATGGTAAGTTCAAAAATCAAGTATTTTTCCAGCGCTTCCCGTAAAGCAGGATCCAAATTCCTCAGATCTTCTTCAGATTCAATTTTTATGAGATTTTTTGAATTTTCAAATTTTTTTGTATTTTCTGTGTGGTGTGGCGATGTGGTGTCGTCCATAGATGAGAAGGGGCGTAGATGTTCAGGGTATGGATCAGAGGCACATTCATTCCTAGGGGAATAATGAGCAGAAGTTCTGATATTAGAGTCATCCCTAGGTCTTTGAATATCCTCAAAATTTTCATCATGGAATCCAATCATTTCCTCATTTGGTTTTACACCCGATCCACCATAGAATGAGATTACTCGGTCGGCAAATTTTTGAAATTTATCCTCCATCAATTCAAATCTTGTTTTTATCCTCGAAACATTATCCTCACCATTTTGTTCATGATCAACCATGGGAGTACTCGGATTTTGTTCAATGATTCCGTCTTCCATTTTTCTGTACGTGCGGAGAGGAGAATTTCTTGCAATATCCATTATACGATTATTTCTTGAAAATTTCTCCTCAAAAATTATGGAAGGAGGCTGCTCATATGGTACATGCATGTGCATTTGATCTGAGTATAGTTCAATCCTTTGATCATGATTGGTCAGATCTTGATATTGTGGAGTCAGCATACAAGGTCTATATGTGTCTAGGAGGTCCGTCCAATCCTCTGTATGGGTTTCATGTCTGACGAGGGTTCTATCGTGGTCAATCCAACGTTGATGATCATTAAGTGCATGTCCTTCTATCTGGGTTTGGTTTCTCTGCCAGTCATGGGATTTAAAGGGATTTTGATCTTGAAAGGTTTCATTGGCGAGAGATTGAGAATGCGGTGACTCAGTCCAAGATGGTAAGTGGTCCTTTCTGGTTGGATGTTTTGAGTAAGGATTCAATGAGGTGGCTGAATTCATTTGCGGTTGAAAGTTTCCCACAAATGTTGGGGGATTATTGAAAGGAGAGGATGCAATTGATTTGGGCCAAACCGAGACAGATTTGTTTTCATAGTGATGTTCGGTTATTTTTGAAGGAGTTGAGAGAAATGATGGGTTGGATCTGAAATTTGGAAAAATTTCCATGATGAGATTAAAATCAAGAAATGAGAGAGATGATTGTATGGGACAGAAAATTTTATCAAATGTGCGGCTTATTGATCTTTGATATCGGTTCACGCACACCAATACAAAAACAAATCAATCCCCGGGTTCACCAACTCACACAATGAAGCTGTAAGATTTCGGCTATTATCTTTTCAATTTTAGTTGGTGATAATTCAATCTTGGCAAAAATTTTAGCGAGCTGAGATTTTGGATTTGGGTTCTATCCTTAAGTGTCGTCTCTCGCTCACTCAGAAAAATAAAATCATCCAAGTTCGGGGTTGCTCTCCCGCAAAATTCTTGATTTTATGGGTTATTTGAGGTCAGATATATTTAGCAGTCCCGATTTTAATGAGGTGATCACTGAGAAATTAGATGAGCACAAATACACGTCTACCGTCCAGTCCCAATTTCCCTTAAAGTTATGTTATAAAGCAAGAGGGAGGAATTAGAGAAAAGCCGATGCACGCGGAAAACTATGATGAATGCTCAGTTAGAAGACTTACAGTGAATCCTCGCAATCTCCATGTGGGATGCTAGACAGAATTTAAAAATTATTCTAAATGAAATGCAAGCCGATGGAAAAACCGCACCTAAGCAGAAAGTTCTATTAGCGGGAAGAATTGATTTAAATTTGGCTAGGTTGAACGATCTACGTGCGTCTCAATTAAAGTGCAGTGTGGCTTAAGATCCTACGAGCACAAGCAAAAAATATAAATGCTCTGAGAGCCGTATGTGCAGGTCTATCCTAATCGCCACTCAAGTCGCGCCCCACCCTCGCCGGAGAGTGAAACAGGCCACGACACACCACAGAATAAAGTTTAGAGGTCTGTCTACACACGCGAGAGTCCAAACGGACACCGCTGTAAAATTGCAGAAATTAAAATTGCAGAAATTTAAAAAAACTAGACTCTACTCTCTCTCACGACTCGACTCGATCTTAAATTAATTACGGTTTTTGGTGAAGTTGCGTTGGTTATTAAAAACCGCTCCACGTACAAGGTACCTCGCAAAAAAAATAAGAGAGAAAATGTAAGAGAGTGACTCAAAAATATATGAAAAATAAAGGCTGAAAATAAATGGCAGGAAGATGAAATTTACAATGAAAAATTCGGGGGTCAGACTACCCGAATGCGGAAAACCGAATGGAAAATTTTTAGACAAAAATCTAAGCCGTTTGCCTCCCGGCAACGGCGCCATCTGACGAATCCGTAAATTGCGCTTTTAAGAATGTGTTTTTATCGTGCGTTGTAGGCGGCAATCGGAAACGGTCAAGAAAATACCACAAATAAGTTATTCAATTTTTCGTCTCGTGGTTTTATGTTTATTTTACTTGGGCAAGTCCCAAGGTCGATCACAAGGAGGCAAAGGAACAACCTAGAATTAAGTCTATCAAAGTTCGTGTTCGGTTTTCAAGGCGGTCTTTTTTTGGAATTTTCAATACAATAAAGGATGCAAAATGCAACTTTGGCCTTATTTTAGGGACTAAAATGTAAATTACGTTCAAATGATGTCCGAAAAATACGAAACTTGGCCACAATGTAAACTATAATGAAATGGATGCACTGCAATTTTTTTGGAATTTTTGGATGCAATATGAATTTTTTATGGATTTTTAAATGCAAACAAAATGATTTTTAATATTTAATTTTAATAAATAGCAAACCTACTTATTCTCAAGGATCAAAATTATCTGAGATCTATCACTAGGTGACGGATCTCAGAAAAATCCTAAACTTCGAAAATGTGAGGTTCAATACCTATTAAAAATTAAATACTAAAATGGGCTAAATGATTTTTACAGGATAAAATATGCATGCAAATGCAAATCTTTTTGGGCACAATGTTAAGAATAATTAACTCTACAAGATATGTTTTTTCGAGAATTTTTAGAGCCGCGGTTAATCAACTATCAATTTTAGAGCAAGCGATGGGTAAAATATGCAAATTTTCACAAAACAATTATTTATTAACTAACCGTCCGTCACAAAAATATCCATAACATGTCAAAGTGTAGAAAGTAAATTAACAAACATCATGCTATTTTTAGATTGATAAAATAATGTAGAGAAAGTGTTCAAAACTGAGGGGAAACACATGGGTACAGATGCAATATGTAAATAATTAAACAAAAATGCAACTGGGGGAGTTTGTTCGTAATTACCTATACCCGTGGGGGTATTTATGCAAAATGTCCAAGGGGCACGTGCTGCGCACGTGCCCTTGGATGCGGGGACTGATGTGCAGATAAGGGATCTCCGGGGGGCCTCGCTGCAACTGACCCAGTAGGTCACGTGCGTGGCACGTGACCCCTGGGAATGATGCTGATGACGTTCCCCCCACCACGTGCTGCGCACGTGAGGCGAGGGGTCTCGGGCTTGGAGCCCGGCCGGCGAAGAGGAGGCGCGGTGGCTGGAGCGGCGGAGCTCGCTGGTGGCGTAGGATGCCCAGGCAGAGGTGGAGCGGAGCCTGGAGATTACGATGTCGGAGGCGATGAAGGAGGTCGGCGGTGCAGATAGGTGAGATCCTTCGGGGCGATGGCAATGGCTGTCGAAGATGACGGCGAGGGGAGCTGGCGTGTTGGCGGTGAAGGGCGGAGCAGCGGCGACGTGTGGCGATGAAGGTCGGAGCTTGAGCCGGAGATGAAGTTGATGAAGCGGTGGCGCACGGTGGAGTGTAGTTCCGGTGATGGTCGATGATGGCGCGAAGATGGTTGTCGACGTCGTGGGGGGCGGAGACGGCTGTGGTGGCCGACAAACGGCCGAGGGACGTCGAGGTAGCGCGTGGCGGAGAAGAACGGTGGCTGGTGGTGGAAGATGAACAGTGGACGTTGATGAAGAGGCGGAGCGTCGTTGGAGGAGCTGTTGGTGAAGATGGCGTCGAGGAGGACGGCGTTGTTGTCGAGGCGGAGACGGTGGTGGCGCGAAGACGAAGTGGTGGTCGATGACGGTGTAGCGAGCGGAGTTGGCGGAGAAGGTGTCGTTGGCTCGACGCAAAAGGCGGAGCAGGAACAGCTGGCACGGGGGCGCGGTGCTGCGACGAGCCACGAAGGCTCGGATCTCGTCGGAGAAGACGAGGGCACCGGGCTGTCACCACCGGTGTCCTCGGCTCGTGCAGTCGGCGGATGATTTGCTTTGAGGTCGGCGGGGGTTTAAATAGCAAGGGGGTTTGGCCGGCGAAGGAAGCAAATCGGGAGGGGGATTCGATTTGGGGATTTTGATTTGAAGAGGGCGGCGGCGAGATTCGAGGGAGATCGGGGCGATGGGGAATCGGCGCGAGATTTGGGGGGGGGGGGGCGGCGACCGAGATTCGCGGGCGGCGGAGATAACGAAGGAGGCGGCGGTGGCTTTCCAAAGGAGGCTGAGGAGGACGATGAGCAGGCACCGTCCGATCGGCCAAGATCGGGTGGTCCTGCTCATGCCACGTGGCGGCGAGATGGGGAGCCGGTGGAGGCACGTGCGGAGCACGTGCCTGGGAAGGCACGTGCGACGCACGTGCGTCCCCTTTTTTTATTTTTTTATATTTTTTTTAAATAAATAAAAACCGATATATATAAAGCCCAAAAATGACTGACACGTGGCGGCACCAGGTGCTGCCACGTGTCAGCCCCACAAAATTCGAAATTAAAATACTTTGTAAAATCGATAAAAAATAGCAATTGACCTCGGATCGAAAAAGTTCCTTCACGAAAAATGCTCGTCTCGACGAGATATACAACTTTCATGAAGACATCAAAACCAAAATCGGTCAAATGTAAAAAGTGAATTTTTGGGGTATCCTATGTACATAGAATACCTTGATTTTTGGGTTTTATAATTTTTATGTCATTTTTAAACACGATAAAAAATCTGGAAAAATTACGGTAAAATCAAAGATAAATAAAGACACATTAATCTAATTTTTTTGGATTTTTATTGATTAAGAAAATATAAAATACAAGGTCAAAACCGCGAAAATATACACTGTACAAAAGAGGCCCAAAACCCAACTTTCACATATGAGCTCCGATTCACTTGAACTTGGTCTTGTTTTGAAGGTAATTGAATGCACATTAGTTCAAAAGTGAGTAGGATTAAATCGGACACTGGATGGAGAAGATATGTGGCTTTTAGTCTGAAAATCCGGAAATTAGGGTTTGGGTTTTTGGTCCACTTATTTGGGTTAGTTATTTTTTTGTATTTTTCCTTTATACATGTTAGTGATATGTACACAGTGGAATTGATTTTGAGTCATTCGGAGTTAGCATGAATGAGTTAAAAATCTGGGAAGTTAGGCTTATTTACAGGTCATTTTGGCTTGGATTTTTGGCTTCTTATTTTGTGCAGATTTTTGTGCTAAAATGCAATTCTTATGGAAACATGCATGAATGCTAATTATGCAAAATAGATGCCAGAATGCTGTTGATTTTGAGGGATTTGAGCTTAATAAATGAGATTTAGAGTGATGAATACGAGATTCATCAGCCTCCGAACATGATTACCTACCACGTGGAGCCTTGGGGCTCTGAACCTCAATCGTGGTTACCCGAACCTAGCTCCACATGCAACATGAGGGTTGGACAAATTGCATCAGTATCCCCGCAAAATCCTGAAACTACAGAAAAGTCCCCGCCGCCAAAGTCACATGACATGCACGTGATACATAGGAAAAATTGCATCTGAGCTCATTCGGTTTTTATGAGTTACAGATAAGTCCTCTACGGACTTAATTGAGAAGAAAATATTTCTTTTTATTTCATTTCAGTCCCTGTATTTTTCATTTTAGCATAACTTTCTCGTTCGGACTCTGATTTTTGCATATAATAGTCGATTTAAAGCTCATTCAATGCTCTACCCTATTATATAAGTTGTAAGCTGATAAGAAGCTTATACTTGATGGTTATTTGAGAAGAAATCTTATCTATGAAGGATATGTATTAGCATATTTGTGCCATATTTTCATTCAAAAATTATAGGTTTATTTTATAGGGATTTGATGGAGGATTTCAATCGGATCAATCCTCTTGTGATTATTGATGCAGGGGACTCGATTAAGGAATATTTTATCCGAATAATTCTCTCGACAATTAGTCTTACTATTTAAGAATTATTTTTTGCAGGGGCATGTTCACAGTGAAATAGTTGATTTATTCCTTTGTTAATTTTGATCACTATTGGAAGAATAAATCTTAGGGAATTTTAGAGATCAACTGTCCTAAAAATTCTCATTATTTGCGGGGTTATTTAGCTAGTGATTGATTTATTAATCTTCTTACCTACAGTCTTGGATTAATTTGAACATTTCTCTTGAATCCGTATCTTTTGGTCTGTGATTAAATCTTGAGGATATTGATTAATATTTTATTGGATTAAAATTCATAATCACAGATCATGAGCTTTCGTACTGTTTATTTTTCTTTACATTGCATCATCTTCACATTTCTATTCATTACCGACACAGAAATTAATCGAACATTTAATTGATTACTTAAATTAATATAAACCCTGCAACTAGAAATCACCGTTCCATTTATCGACCATGGTAGACTTGTCAAGTAAAAATGCTCCACACTTCAAAGATTGTGGTTTTTGTTGATTCATTTTTCACCTCATATACTACAATCATCGATTATTAAGAGGCGAAATCTACGTTCATCAGTGCCCCCATTCCCGAAGGTCCTGTTCGGTGAGGTGATGCAATGGCTGTGGGATGGTGGAGCAGTGGTCATTACGTGGAGGCTGGCGGATGCGTAAAGACGAGGTTGAGCAGCGATCGGTTTGCGGGAGAAGGGGAGGATTGGTCATGTGCTGCGCATGTGACCAAGAGGGCAGTAGGAGATAGAAATGGCTTAAGGAAGAGGCAATAGGTCACGTGCTGGGTATGTGACCTGGGGGAGGAGAGAGAGGAGAGAGAGGGCATCACATGGCATGCCCAGGGGCTGCCACGTGTCCCCTCTAAAAAATTTCAAAAATAGTGGAGAAAGAAAATATAGAAGAAATAAAAGGATACCTCTGATTGAAAAAATTCTTCACTAAATTGTTTGTCTTGATGAGATCTACAACTTTCATGAAGTAAACGAGTGGTAAGGAGGCCAAATGTGCAAAGTGGTATTTTTGGTGATGTTACATGTGTATAGAAAACCAGCTTTTTTGGGGTTTTTGCAATTTTTAGTGATTTTAGAATGGTATAAAAATATGGAAATAATAGATAAAATAAAAGACATTTAATTACACATTAATCTAATTTTATTGGATTTTTAATAAATAAGAAAATAAGGAAATAAAATAGGAGCAGGAAACAAGCAAATTTTGTACAGACTCATAGAGGTCACTTGGATACAATCAGTTTCTTTGATTTTGGTCTTGATATAGATTTGAATTTTTATGCTGCTTGATAAAACTTTCATCAAAGAATACAGATAAAGAAGAAATAAAATAAAAAGTTAATTATGTACATAAAAACTCAGGTCAAAATCGCAAAGAGATAAAATGCACAAAAGAGGACCAAAACCCAACTTTCACACGTGAGCTCCAAATTTTATGAAATTGATCTTATTTTGAAGGTATTTGAAAAAGAAGTAATTTAAAACTGAGTGGACCGAAATTGGACATTGTATGAGGAAGATATGCACGTTTTAGTCTGTTAGATGTGAAGTTAGGTTTTGGGTTTATTTGCCACTTATTGGAGTTAGCAATTTTTTGTATTTTTTTTATTTATTCTTGTTAGTAATATATACATAATGGAAGTAATTTTAGGTCAATCAGAGTTAGGATGAATTAATTAAAAATAGGAAAAATTAGCAGCTTTTTAGGCCAATTTACACTTGGATTTTTAATTCATTATTTTATGCAATTATGCATGATGAAATGTGAATATTATTTACACATGCATGAATGATAACAAGAAATTAGGTGGTAGAGGGTGAGAAGAAAAGAATAGAAGTGATGTATAAACAATGGTATTGGTCCCCCTACTTAGACTCAGGTCAGTCTAAGTACAGGAATTAATCACAAGTGGGGGACCGAGCAGATGAATGGAGCAATGGATATACAGAAGAGTGACAGAATTTTTATCGAAAAGGTGGTTCATACGAGCAGTTTGAGTCTTTCATCTAATACAATGCCATGAGTGAAGGAGATCTTCTCTACTTGCACTAATTGCTCACTTGATTCGACGAAACGTTTAAGCAACCTACCATTGACTATAGAAATTTGCGTGCTATATGTGGTCTCTAAGATCTCAACACTTCCGTTATTGTGCACCTCTCTCACGTGAAGGGTCCCGTCCATTTGGATTTTAGTTTGCCTTGAAAAAACTTAAATCTTGCATTAAACAACCATACTTTCTGCCCTGGGACAAAGTCTTTGTTTGGATCCTCTTGCCGTGCCATTTCTTTACTGTGTCCTTGTAAATGGTGTTGTTTTCGTATACATGATTTCGGCTTTCTGATAGTTCATTCAAATCCATATCTATGTTCTTCTTTCCTTGGTGACAGTTCGAATTGATCTTTCTGATTGCCCATTCTGATTTATGCATGAGTTCTGCAGCAAATCACACAGCTTTCCATATACCATTCGAAATGGGGAGGTGCCCAGTGGGGTCTTTTAGGATGTCCGATAAGCCCATAGAACTTGGTCCAGTAGTTGGGACAAGCTCTTCCTGTCAGGGCATACTACCTTCTATAAAATTCCTTTGACCTCCATTTTTGACACCTCACCCATGCCATTGGATTGTGGATGGTAAGGAATAGCGACACAGTGCTCGATGTCATATTCCTTAGTCAACTTCACCTCCATGTTGACAAAGTGTCTACCCCCATCAGATATTAATACCTTAGGGATCCCAAACCTTGAAATAATATGATCTTTTAAAAACTTGCATATAGTCTTGCTGCCTGTCACTCGAGTAGGAATAGCCTCCACCCACAGATAAATAGTCTACCGCAAGCAAAATATATTCAAATTCCCGACTGTTAGAGAATGGACCCATAAAGTCAATGCCCCATGCATCGAGTAAATCATAAATGATCACTGGTTGCATAGGCCTGACATCTTTAGGACCAATAGTCCCTCTCATTCGTTGATAGACCGAGCATGAACTGATAAAATTGTAGGCATCCTTAAACAAGGTCAGCTAGTAAAATCCACATTGTAGTTTCTTCTTAGAGGTCCTCTTCCTGGAGTGATATCCTCATGGATCCAAGGTATGATAGAGGTTGAGGACACGTTGGTATTCCTCTTGAGGAATACATATCTTCCGTATACAATCTGATCCTTCAAAGAAAAGGATCGGATCCTCCCAATGGAGGTGTGTGATTGTGTGTGTGTGTGTATGGGGGGGGGGTAGATCATCTAGTGATCTACTTTTTTCCTTTTCTCTTCTTTTTTACACACGCAAGCCCTCGAACGGGGGTCGCTAAAAATGCATATGATACAATTTTTCTACAACATGAAAATGCATGAGGAGCTGACTAATGTTCCATGAATTCTTCATCTTTTCTTTTGTGGCCTTCTCAGTAGGAGCTCTATATCTCCATGGAGATCAAGCGTCCTCGATCTTCACATGCCCTACCGTAAAAGGAAAATGTTAGAAAAATAGCAAGAAAAATAATCAACAAAAATGATGAAAAAATACATGATGAGAAGACCTGTAAATTCTGAAAATATTCACAAAAAATATCTCAACAAAATTCGATAAACAAATAAAGGCGAGCCGTGTCCCCGACAACGACACCATATGATGAACATGAAATCTGCCTCTTTAGTGGTAAGGAATTGTCGAAGTACATGAGGTAGATTTTGGTCAACAAAGACCACACCTTCGAATATGTGGGCATTATTTTACTTGGCAAGTTTACTAAGGTTGAACTTAGGGACATAGGCCCCCTTGTATATTTATCAAATTTTTTTTATTAATTAATGAGTGTATATTTAGAATCTTAGGTCTTCATACAGATGCACGATAAAATACAGATAAAATAATGCAAACATAATAAAGGAAAATGATGCATGTATTTTTATATGATTTTTAATGCAATTATAAGATTATGCATGTGTAATTAAATGCAACAAATATGCATGTAAAATACTAATTACAAAAATGCCCTACAGAATATGAGCATAGATTATGAATTAAAAATCAGAGTCAAATTAAGCACTAAGATTAAGAGCAAGCATCTACTAATGACAATGATTTGTAGGGAAAGAGACACTATATCATCAAAAATTCATCATATTTCAATTAGTGCCAAATCATTAATTTAAACATGCCATTAGATAGAGAATTAAATTTGCAACAAAATGACACTGAAGTCATGCAATTTGGAATTAATGTTCAAGATACAAATTAAACAGTATAAGGGCATAAATGTAATAAAAATGTGAATAAATAAAGGATAAATAATTATATATAGGTCCCTAGAAGGACTATTTGCAATAACTAAAACTCGGAGGTGCCCTTGTGAAATATTTCCCGAAGTACATGGCCCTTTTTGCAAATTCCAGAAGCTAGTTAGGCCTCGATACAAAATTTCCCCAGACGCGCACGTGAGGTACGTGCCTAAGGACCTTGTTGCAGTTTTGAAGAATTCTCGAGGTGTTCTATCAAATTACCTAGTTCCCGCACGTGCCATGCATGCGAGTAGCCATGCTCGAGGGAGGCGTAGCTTTGGGCCACGTGGCTAGATCTGGTGCTCTAGTGTTTGGTTCGGGTCACCCGAGCCTCCTTACTTCGGAGGAGGCAACGTGGCTGTCTATGGGTCGTTGGATGGCCGCGTAGGGCTCCATCCAACGACGTCTGCACTTCATCCTCAACCGGAGGTGGGGCGGCATAATTGGAGCTCCGACAAATTAACCAGAGCTCCACCGTGCTCCTATGCATCCACTGGAGATCCCTGGAGGTCCGTGATCATAAGGCGACTACGACTGAAGCGAGGAGAAGCCGTGAGGGTAGCTGTAGATGGTGATCGTCATTGTCTCATTGTAGAGGAAGCTCGAGATTGGCGCTGGTTGCTAGGTTCGGGTCATTGAAGGATCCCTCATTATTAGTATAGCTGAAGCAGGTGTTGTGCATGCGAGATGAGTGAGATGAGGGTCCAAAGGGGAGGAGAAGGTGGGGACCCAATGGGTCCTCTTTGACATGTTGAGAAGAAATGAGGTGGTGCAAGGGAGGTTTTAGAGGAGGAAGGTTGTGAGTAGAGGGGTTGACGTGAATGACTGAAGGGTGGCAGAGATATGGACGTGATCAGGTAGTAATGAAGATGGATATAAGCGACAGGATAAATAGGAGAAAAGGCAAAGAGAAAAAAGGAGAGTACATGGGTGGAGCAAGGAGGAGGAAGAGGCAGAGGAAGTGATCTGGGCTGAGGTGCATTGGACCTTGGGGCTTCGCTCGACCTGGACGATCATTCCAGGGGGCTCCATGGTGCTAGGGGACATCCTCTACATGGTCGGATGGACAAGGATCACACCGGATGTTGGAGGTCATCTTCGCCTAGGCCACTGCCCTATGCTGTCACTGAAGGGACGAGGCAAGCTGGGCCAACGACCCTTTGATGGTGGATCAGGTGAATTGAGGGAGGTGGGCAAGGTTTTATAGGTGAGGTCTTCAACTGTTACCGTGGTGATGAGGTGTTTTGAAATGGATGTAGAAATAAAGAGGAGTGAAGGAGGGGGCGCTGGGGAGTTACGCGAGGATGGCGGAGGAATAGGTGATGCACAACAGCCGTTAGGACGAGGAGGGGTGATCAGAAGCGCATGCTAAAATGGAAAGGGGACAAAGGTGGCACAAGGCATAACACCTAAGGAAGGAGGATTATGCGAGGTGGAAGATGATTCTAGGGCCGTTGGATCTTGCGATCCAACAACCCAGATGAAGGCGCAGACAGATGCCTTAGATCAGATCATATGATCTGATCTAACGACGAGGGTAAAGGAGGGAGCAGGTGATCGAAATGGAGATTGGATTCCCATCCAACGACAAAGATGAAGTAAAGGTGAATGGTTGGGATGAAGAATGGGGCCTAATCTAACGGTGAAGAAAAATGGGGTGACGTGGAGGGTTTTCTGCTATTGGATGGGCTGGGTGATTGGGCAGCTGAGCTTTAAGCGCTAAGGTGCGGTGGAGATCTCATCCATAGAAAGATCTAACGGTTGAAGATGAGCATGGATCAACAGTGGAGATGGAGGTGATCCAAGGGCCAGAAGTGGGGGGATGGTGGTGATGAACCGAATTTTGCGAGGGTCTAAATATGTCTCACACAAGGTGGAGACAAGTCGATGTGGCGACCGCTCACGAAATTCGGTTCAATCAACAATTAACCCACAATAAATAAATCAAGCAATGAAAGTAAATGTGTGGAGTTAAAATTTATTATAAGTTTACAACAAAGATGTGTATAGGTTCAAGTATGTGTAGAGTGTCGAACACAGGGAACAAGCAGGATAGATTGGCAAACAAGCTCAAGAATGAGAGAGGTTAAATGTCTACAAGTGTGTTATTTTTGTGGGTTTTTAATTTTTATATTTTTAAAATTTTTGAATTTTATATTTTTATATTTTTATTTTCTCTTTACTGATTTTATATTTTCTTTTTATATTTTATATTTTTATCTTTTCTTTTTCTTTTAATAAGGCTATAAAACTATATAGGACATATATGCACAAGAGAGATAAGATAGGAATATATAGGTAAAAATACTAAAAATTCAGGAAATAAAATATTTTTGTGCTTTTTATCTTTTTATAATGTTTTTTGGATTTTCCAAAATTTTCCTTTTTTTGTATTTTTAAAGTCAAAAATACTGAAAACAGTGAACAAACTTGAAGGCTGAAACTAAAATGAGGATGAAAAATATCAAACCGAGTCCAAAATTCCTCAAATTAATTTTAAAGTAAATATAATAAAACAAAGAAATTTCAGAGACAAAAATTATAATTTTAAGATTTTTGTGGAATTTTTAATATTTTTATGAAGGTTTTTGGGGTTTTGCTATTTTTAGGAGTTTTCTTTTGAAATTTTTAGTGATTTTTGGTCTGAAGTTATAACACACAGAATAAACAAGATTTATTGTTTTTGGAATTTTTAAATTTTCTTATAATTTTTATGTATTTTCTAGTGCAAACAGTGAAGAAAATGCATGTTTTTGAATTTGATAAAAATATAAAATGCAACGAAAATGCAAAAAATATTACGTGATAGAGCAATGCAACAAGCACACAATGATATTTTTTGGGTATTTTTAGAGCTTTATAGATGCACGAAATAATTAAAGACACAAAGAGAAACTACACTACTAGCAAGGGCATATTTGTAAATATCCAGAACATCCAGGGCCAAAGTGTAATTTTTCTAGAAAGTTATAACTAATTAACAAAATCTCAGGACCAATCACCAATATCTAAAATCCCATGTATATCTCTGCAAATTGGCCAAATCCACGTGCGTTGGCACGCGCGCCTGATAGGGACCTTTGCACAAATACTCAAAACCTGAGGACTATATAGCAATTTTTCCGAAAATATTACAACTGAATCTGCAATTTATGGACCTAAGTGAAATAACACAAAACGAGAGGGCCCAAATGTAAAATACCCCACACCCTCACGTACACAGACACGTGAGGTGACGTGACCGAAGACCCAAGTGCAAATATGAAAAGGTACTGGGGGTATATATGCAAATATTACATAAATAATTAAAATACAAACAAAAGTTCACGTTCTGCTTCATAAATACAAAAATGGTCAGGGGTGAAGAGTGCAAAATACCCAAGGCCGACGCGGATCGAACGGTTGACGTCCTTTCACTTGACACGTGGCGGTATCCCAACAACCGATACCCCTTCGCGACTGGCGGTTGAGATTGGATCCCAGCCTAAGATCCGACGGCGTGACGAATGGTGATCCGACGGCTACTGCTTGCCTGGGCGACGACCCTCGATCTGACGGTGGAAGGATAACGACGAAGAATAGGGAAGAACACCGGGTCTGGCGACCTTCCCTGTCTCTGATCGGGTTCCTCCTTGGTCCTTGAAGCTCTCAAAATGGCTGCGTCGACTCCTGACGAGGTCGTCTAGGTGCTATCACATTCAAAAGCACCAGAGATGCACTCTAGCACGACCACGAAGGTGGTGGAGCACAAGACCTCCAGGTTTCTCCGGCGTAGTGCAAAAGGGATCCAGCTAGGCGTTTGGCTCTTTGACCTGCAAGATAAGGGGTGAAAGGGTCGAGGGAAAGTTGCCTCGACCCCGCAGCGGGCATAAAAATGGAGGACATTGAGATGGTTGGACTCGGCCGGAGCTACCTCCGGCGAGGGGATCGATTGGGTGATTGGATGGTCGAAACACGAAAGTAAATGCGGGGTTGAGATCCTGGAACTACTGCGAATAAAAGGGGAAAAGAAAATGAGGGAAAAAAGCGGCCTTGAAGGTGTGTATCACCTGAGGAAGAAGACCTCGACGGCAAGCTTTGCCGGAGGTGGTGGAGATCGCCACAGACGACGCCGGGGCCTGCTGATCGTGGGCGAAGATTCCCCTGTCACCGCAGGTTCACCAGAGCACGAGAGGCGGGGCATTTTTGGGTCAAATGGTGTTCAAATTTGACTCGAAAGTCGGAGGTGGTATATGAAGGGTTCACGGGGCGCTCCAAAGATCGAGGCAGATCGACGAAATCGCTAGTGATCAGCCCTAGAAGAAGCCTGGGCGTGAAGAACGGTGAATGAGGCACACAAGTTGTAAAGAGTGCATCGTGAAATAGAGCAAGGACTGTCCTCGAAAGCGAGAAATTGGGTCAAAAACACGTTCTAACAGAGGGGCAGGGCGAAGGACAGTCAGTTGACCAGGGTCAACGTTTACCGCCTCCTGGTTGGTCCACGTGGACCAACCAGGAAAAAACCCCGAAAAATTATTTGAAAATTCAATTAAAAATAGCGAATGATTTATTATTTTTGGATTATAAAATAAAAAATATTTGTTATTTTCTGAAGTATTTTAGTATGAATTTTATTTATTTTTTTAGATTAAAAATTACAAGTTTCCTTTTGTAGCTTATATACAGGTATATTCATCAATAGATTTTACTATTTTATTTTTATTTTGTATATTAAATTTTTCTATTTTTGTTTATCATTTTATAAATTTATAACTTATTTTTATGGACTCGAAAATATTTTTATTTTATTTTTTGGAAGTGTTTTGTACAATTAAATAAATAGAAGTATATTCTATATAGGTAAATTTATAGGTATTATACCTATGTGTTGTATATAAGTATTTTATTTTTGTATTTTCTTTAGTGTTTTATTCTGATTTTAATGTACACATATATTATAAAGAATATGTACAAAATTATAAAAATATAAAGTTACAAAAATAATGAATAATAACTAAAATGAATATTTTAATCTGTACAAGTATACAATAAGGGTCCAAAATTCAACTTTCAAACCGTAGCTTCGCAAAATATGAAACCACCTTCATTAAATATCTTATTGAAGATTGTATACAATTAAAGGTGATTTTGATACATTTTTGAGAGATATAGGTCTGGGAAGTTGGGATTATGGAAATTTATTCAGATCATAACTTTTTGCCTGTACATTATTTTTGTATGAAATCAATTTTGTATTTTTCTAATATTTAATTATCTACAACTTTCTTGTACAAAGTTTCTTTATTTGAGGTGTAAAAAGTGGAAGCAAAAATAGGTCCCATAAAGAATGAATTAAATAAAAGGGTATTTTTATTGTATTTTGACCCTTATCCCCCCACTTTATTCCTTGTCGACCTATTCATCTAGATGCCTAGGTCTCGCGGTTTCGGATCATAAAATATTTACAATATTTTATTCCTTTTCTTTTCTTTTCTTTATTCTACAATTTTGGTTTTAAAACCGCAATTTGTATACTATTTAGATACAGATGCACGAATGCTAAAATGCATGAATTAAGGGTATTTACATGTGTTTACTAGGGTTTTTGAGGCCAAAATGATAGAATAAAGATGATGAAATGGATATTCATCAGGTGGTGAGAGAGGAGTCGGCTTCGTGGGCAGCCCAGAGGACGCCATGTGGCCGTCTTGAAAATTTGAAATTATAAAAAATAAAGATAAATATAAAATAAATAGTTAGAGGAAAATGAGGAAAAATCAAAACAAGAAAGTTGTAGATCTCGATGAGTTCTACAAGTTTCACGTTGGACAAAAAGTCAAAAGAGGTCATTTATACAAAAGTGTATTTTTGAGAGTACTTTTAAAGGGTAAAAACACAACCTTTTTAGTTTTGAGATTTTTTTGTCTTTTAAAGGAAAAAAATATAG
Organism: Ottelia alismoides; assembly: GCA_037367405.1. Classification (NCBI taxonomy): domain Eukaryota; kingdom Viridiplantae; phylum Streptophyta; class Magnoliopsida; order Alismatales; family Hydrocharitaceae; genus Ottelia; species Ottelia alismoides. The sequence continues at coordinate 61,236 of JAZKJV010006300.1, forward strand.
ATAATTAATTACTATAATTTTTATATGTTTTTAATAATATATAAAAATAAAGAAGAAATTAAATACAATAAATAGAGTTAACTATTTAGAGGTATTTACAGGTTAATTATACACAGATAACTACAATATAATACAAGAGAATAACAATGAATTATTAGTGATTTTTATTGAATTATTTAAGTTAGGGGATTAAGAATTGAATTTTAGCATGATGAATACGAGATTCATCATATCCCTGTACTTAAACTATGCTCGTCCTCGAGCATCTAAAGAATAAAGGAGTTTGATTAATTCCTGACAGTGCACGTGAAAATTTCAAGGTTCAATTATCAAAGACCCTTAACTTAAGTGATCCTTAAATTATGGGCTCAACCATGCTCTAGTCAGAAGGAATCCAACTTCTCTAATTATCAGACTCTCTATTTGTACATAAAATATAAGGATATGAATATTAGTGTACTGCAATCATGAGAGTCGAGTCAAGACATCACCAAAAGTTCCAGTCCAGGAGACTCTCCTCTAGACCTAATCCTCAACACTAGGGAATAAGTCCATTCTTTCTTCAGTCAACTATCTCTTTAGTTCGTCAGACTTGAAAGTGTAGATGGACGACCAACTGATGGAGGGCATAGATTTGTGTATATTTTTCTCTCCCACACATAGGAATAAAGGGGTCTCTCGAGTGCCTTATTACTCAACACTTGTATATTATTTTTGTTGATCAATGTGTTCGTCAATAGAATTTCGAGTCGTATGCACTTGTTTTTCTGGGAGTACACTGGGGTATAACATTTTTTGAATATTTAAGGTACCTTCGACACCCAGACTTGTATCACAATAAGATGCCGAGTCCTTTTATGGTGCTAGCCCAACTCCTTGGTCCTAATAGCATTTGGTCCAAGTGGACACTTTGAAATGGTTGGGAGAGCTCGCCATTGGTGGAAGCTCTTTGTAAATTGACTTTGGAGGATAGAGATTTTTCTTGATGAATTTCTTTCTTTTCTTTTCTTTTCTTTTTGGCTAGCTTCATTGCCTTTACCAAAAGTTGGCACAAAACTGATCAACAATTATTTGGTTTCATCACACACTAGCACATAGGTATTTATCAAGCGATAGAATATGAACTTGTTCTCATACTGGCTAGGGTTTTGCTGACACTCAGGTTTCTTGGAGCCTTCATTAAATTTATCCCATCCTCGAGCATCATTAGATCAGGTCTCGACTCAAATCACCAGTCCTAGTTCCTCAAATAATAACTCAGCTCATCTCATCAATCACACAGTTATAAAAGTGATGTCTTGATCATATTCTTTCGATGGTAGAGACGAAGAGTGTAATATAGCACTCAAATCTTTCAAACTATGGAAGTGTGGATTACTAAGTTTAAAACCCTAATGACTAAGGCTGGCTAACTCAGACCATCAAGATCTCATAAATCAAGTGTCCTCAAATTCGTAAGCCTGGAATACACCAACTCCAGAGTTTTTATGATTTATATCTCTTTTGCATTTTTTTTATGGATTTTTAATTTTCATTTTTTAGAGAGACAATGACTGGCCCAAGCTCATATGAATAATTGCATCTACTTCTAGCCAGTATGGGTGTAAGTACAAACTGTTAGACAGACCTGTGCTACTTGAGGACGGAGCCATATACATTATCCTCTAAACCACCCACTCTGCTAAGGGAGACCGAAGTTCCCTCGCTGAAGAGTAGCTACTCATTTTTAGACCTAGCCTGTAGTCAGAGCCTCTAAAGAACAAAAAATTTTAATTTTCAAAATTTTATCAAATTTTTGAAAAAAGGTTAGTTTTATTTACAATAAGTTAGTCCCTCAATTTTAAAAAGATTTTTACAAGAATTTTTGCAAAATTCAACTCATAAGTCAATCTAAACCAAGCCCAAAAAGATTTTTCAAAAATTTTAAAAACACGAGCTATGGCTAACGTATATATACAATAATATACGACATACACCCCTATACTTATCCTTTGCTATGTCCTCATAGCACAAGTGATATGAAGCCATGGCTTAGTTAAATATAGAGTGATATATCAAAACTAAGGAGGAGGATCCCCCTATACTTGGGTCAAAAAATGACCTAATTATAAGAAGATAGATGAAGGGATGGATGAATGAGTCGGGTCCACCCATACTTAGCCTGAATATAACCCAAGTAAAGGATATGGAATCAGGAGCTGGGGGGTGGCTTTTAGGGTTAGAAGGAGCATTGATACATAAGAGTGGGGAGGAAGGGTGTGAATTTTTACAAATGAAAATGCAGGAGGGGTTGGGTGTATGTGCATTTCTACAGATTAACATGTGGAAAGGACGGGGGGGGTGATTATGTGAAATATACAAAGAAGGTTGGGGGGGGGGGGTGAGTGAATGCACAAATGTGAGGTGTGTGCGTGTGTGTGAAGGGTGGGGGATAGATCATCTAGTGATCTACTTTCTTCTTCTTCTTTTTTACACACATGAGCCCTCGAACGAGGGCCGCTAAAAATTCACATGATACAGATTTTTTTACAACATGAAAATGCATGAGGAACTGACTAATGTTCCATGAATTCTTCATCTTTTATTTTGCGACCTTCTCAGTGTGAGCTCCCAACTCCACGCCTCCATGGAGATCAAGCGTCCTTGATCTTCATGGGCCCTACCATAAAAGGAAAATGTTAGAAAAATAGCAAGGAAAATAATAAAAAAATGATGAAAAAAATACATGATGAGAAGACCTATAAATTCTGGAAATATTCACAAAAAATATCTCAATAAAAATCGATAAACAAATAAAGGTGATCCATGTCTCCAACAATGATGCCATTTGATAACGCAAAATCTACCTCTTTAGTGGTAAGGAATTGTCGTAGTATAGAAGACATATTTCGGTCAGCAAAGACCACACCTTCGAATACATGAACATAATTTACTTAGCAAGTTTACCACGGTCGAACTCAGGGACATGAGTCCTTTGTTTATTTATAAAATTTTGTTTAGTAATTAATGAGTTCATATTTACAATCTTTAGGTCTTCGTGTAGATGCACGATAAAATGCGGATAAAATAATGCAAATACAACAAAGGAAAATGATGCATGCATTTTTATTTGATTTTTCAATGCAATTATAAGATTATGCATGCATGATTAAATGCAACAAATATGCATGCAAAAGACTAATTATAAAAATGTTCTATAGAATATGAGCAGAGATTATGAATTAAAAATCAGAGTCAAATTCATCATAAGGCAACCGACATTAAGATTAAGAGCAAGCATCTATTGATGATAATGATTTATAAGGCAAGAGGCACTATATCATCAAAAATTCATCATATTTCAGTTAGTGCTAAATCATTAATTTAAACATACCATTAGATAGATAATTAAATTTGCAACAAAATGGCATTGAAGTCATGCAATTTAGAATTAAAATACTCAAGATATGAAGTAAACAGTGCAAGGGCATAAATATAATAAAAATGTGACAAAATAAAGGATAAATAATTACAAATATGTCCCTGGAAGGATCTATTTGCAATAACCAAAACTCGGAGGGCCCTGTGAAATTTTTCCTAAAGTGCGGGGCCCTTTTGCAAATTCTAGAAGTCGGTTGGGCCTCGTTATAAATTTCTCTAGGAGCGCATGTGAGGCATGCACCCAGGGACCTTGTTGCAATTCCGGAGAATGCCCAGGGTGTTTTGTAAATTACCCAGTTCTCGCGCATGCCATGAATGCGAGGAGCCATGCTCAGGGAGGCGCAGCTTCTGGCCACGTGGCTGGATCTGGTGCTCTGGTGTTCGCTTCGTGTCGCTCGAGCCTCCTTGCTTCAGAGGAGGCGACATGGCCGTCTATGGGCCATTGGATGGTTGCCGTGGGGCGCCATCCAACGACGCCTGCACTTCACCCTCAGCCGGAGGAGGGGCATCGTAATTGGAGCTCCGACGACCTCGCGAGTGCTCCGCCGTGCTCCTATGCATTCGTGGGAGATCTCTAGAGTCTATGATCATCAGGCGATGACGACTGAAGCGAGGAGAAGCCATGAGGGTAGCTATAAGGTGGTCGATGTCGTCTCACTGGAGAGGAAGCTCGAGATCGGTGCGGGTCACCAGGTTTAGACCATTGAAGAATCTTCCATTATTAGTATAGCTGAAGTAGGTGTTGTGTGCGCGAGGTGAGTGAGATGAGGGTCAAAAGAGGCGAAGAAGGTGGGGACCCAATGGGTCTTCTCCAGCATGTTGGAGAAGAAATGGGGTGGTGCGAGGGAGGTTTTGGAGGAGGAAGGTTGTGAGTGGAGGGGTTGACATGAATGACTGAAGGGTAGCAGAGATATAGAGGTGATCATGTAGTAACGAAGATGGATATAAGCGACATGATAAATAGGAGAAAAAGCAAAGAGAAAAAGGGGGAGTACCTGGCCGGAGCAACGAGGAAGAAGAGTCAGAGGAAGTGATCTGGGTTGAGGTCCATTGGAACTCGATGTCTTCTCTCAACCTGGACGATTGTTCCAGGGTGCTCTGCAGTTCCAGGGGGCAACCGCTACATGGTCGGATGGTCAAGGATCACTCCGGAGGCTGGAGGTCATCTTCACTTGGGCCTTCCCTCAACTGTCACCGGAAGGACGGGTCAAGCTGGGCCAATGCCCTATGGATGGTAGATCGGGTGGATTGAGGGTGGAGGGTGAGATTTTATAGGTGGGGTCTCCGACCATTACAGTGGTAACTAGGCATTTTGAAATGGTTGTAGAAATGAGGAAGAGTGATGGAGGGGGGGCTGGGCAATTACGTGTGGATGGCGAAGGAACATGCTATGAAGGGTGGCCGTTAGAACGAGGAGGGGTGACTGAGGCGCTAGCTAAAATGGAAAGGGGACGAAGGTGGCACAAGGCATAATGCTTGTGGAAGGGGGGTTGTGCGAGGTGGAAGATGAGGCCAGAGTCGTTGGATCTTGTGATCCAAGGAACCAGATGAAGGTGTGGACGGACGCCTTAGACCAGATCATATGATCTGATCTAACGTCGAGGGTAAAGGCGGGAGCGAGTGATCGAGATGAGGATTGGATTCCCATCCAATGACAGAGATGAAGCAGATGCGAATGGTTGGGATGAAGAATGGGGCCTAATTTAATGGTGAAGAAAAATGGGGTGACGTGGAGGGTTTTCTGCCATTGAATGGGCTGGGTGATCGGGCGGTTGAGCTTTAGGCGCGAAGGTGCAGTGGAGATCTCATCCAGAGAAAGATCTAACGGCTGAATATGGAGCGGGGATCAACGGTGGAGATGGAGGTGATCTAAGGGCCAGAAGAGGAGCCTGGTGGTGAGAGAGGAGTCGACCATTTGGGTGGCTGATGAAACCCGATTTCATCATCTTAATTTGCCCATTTTAACCCCCTTGATTAAACATGTATCAATAAAAAACAGACAAAATCTTGTAAATATCAGAGTCATTGAATAAATTAAAAACATAAAAAAATAGCAAAATTAAAGTTCGTGGTATTTTTACCCTTAAAAATGCCCTGAAAAATATTTTCTACCTTTAAATGACCTCATCTCCGTTTTCGGTCAAATGAAACTTGTAGATCTCATCAAGATATCCAACTTTCATGTTGTGAGTTTTTCCAAATTCGGTCTTTTTCCCCTTCATTTATTCAAATCTTTATCGCAATAAACTGATTGGGCCATGTGGCGCCTTCTGGTTGCGCCACGCGGCCCGCTCCACTACATGCCACGTGGCCTGATTTCTCTGTCGTCCGATGCTTCTTCCTCTCTCATGATCACCACCGTCCATTGCTGATGTGATCTCTGCCATCCGATCAAAGCACAGACCTCATCTCAGCCTTTCATCAGCACCTCACCCTCCTGTCTCCACGTGGCAACATCTCCTCCACCCGATCTTCTCCATCTCAAGCTCAAACCACCTCTGGCTCTCAGCCTTTCGATTAGCACATTCCTCTCATCCAGGCCGTTGGTTCCCGCCATTCTCTCCTTACGCCATGTGGCGATACCCACACCCTTCGATCGTGTAGCCCTAGATCTAATCCCATCCGCCTCTTCGCGCCTAATTCTCGGCCGTTGGATCGTAAGATCCAACGGCAGAGAACTTGTCATCAACCTCCAGCCCTCTCGCACAGCCATGATCACCACCTCGCGGGTCCTCCTCGCCCTTTCCATTTCCTCCACTCCTCCCACCATCTTTTCCGTCATCCGAACAATCCACGAGGAAGCCCTAGCCACCCTCATCCTCACACATCTCGTGGGATGTCGTTTAACCGCCCCACTAGCTCCATATCCACTAATCAACACACGTCAGCCCCCACCTGAGACCAAGATCTTCCCCTTCAAATACTCCTTCGCCGTCCACATTGCAAGCGGTCCACCTTGACGTGGGGAGTCATCCAGCAAGCCTCCGCTCCTCGGTGACAGCGAGGGGGCGCAAAGGAGCACGACGATGGCGATATCTCCCGGTGTCAACCCATGGCCTTTACTTCCAGGTCTGCGGTGGTTCAACCCCGTCAAGCTGCTCCCCCTGGCTGGGGGAGTTCAGCGATGACCCTGAGCATCTCCCTAACGCTCAAGATCAAGCTCAAGCCCGACGCTCTGCCACAACCAGGTAAGCTTCCTCGATCTCCTTTGTTTATTCTCCTTATTTCTCTTAATTTATTAGCCCGCTATACACCTCATCGTCCCTCATTGATCACTCCTACAGCTCCGCCTCGTCTCCATCATCCATGCGCTCACCTCCAACCATCCTCCCTACCCTCCATAGCCACAGATCACATCCGACCCAACTCTTCCGGGCTCGCCGGAGGAGATTGATCGGCCACTGCCTTCTTCATCCCCCTTACGGCCGACCATCTCACGCACTTCACACCCCTCGTACGAAGCTTCGGCTATCAAACTAACACTTGCAGGTACACAATCACCAATAGTCGAAGTCAAGGCCGGAGCATTCTTGACGAGCTCCGCCTCTGGTAGAGGGGAGTTGAAGACCCCTCCAGAGCTTGGCGCAGCGTCCCCAAGCTTCCAGATTCCTCTACGAACGTCAAGGATGCTCCGTGGAGCTCCACTGAGTCCAAGCAACAACGGCGGAGCTTGGGCCCCTTCACTGGATGCGAGATGTCAAGAAGCAGCAACCTTGGATGCTCCTCCTCGGAGCTCATCCAACGGCTCAGAAGAAGCCACGTCGCCATGTCACGCAGCCTACAGGTACCGTCAGATCCTCGAGATCTGACGGTCTTCGATGGTCCACGTGTCAGCTCCAGAGCTTCTCCATGCCTCAGCACCTGACCAACAGGCTCGGGTGCCCTGAACCTATCCCAAGCCTCCTCAGAGCTTCGAGCCTTACCGAACCTCATCCGAACCCAAGCCTGGAGGCTCGTACCTTCCGAGCCTAATCGAAGCTGCCCCAAGCCTCCTTCGAGCCTCGATGTTCACCGAGCCTGGAGACCATGTGCCAAGCACGTGCGATCTGGGAAAATTTGCAGGAAGGTCCACCAGATTCTTCAAAATTGCAGACAGGTCCAACTAATGTGCCGACCACGTACATCGGGGGTATTTTGCATTTACACCCTTGCGGGTTTTAATAATTTCAAAAATGCCCATGTACGTGTAGGTTATTTACAGGGAAGGTCTCGAACTTTCTTTTTTTTGCATTTTAGTCATTCCCAGGGACCTGTTTGCTATTTATCTTTCATGTTTTCTTGCATTTATGCCCATGGCTTCACTCGTGTATATCTTGAGCATCCTAGCTCCGATTGAGTCGATTTCGGTGGCGTTTTGAAGCTCTTTTCATTATCTTCTTTATGGCATACCTGTCTTTAAGATTTGACACTACAAGTTTTGATGTATTATTTTCTTGGCTAAATATCTTTATTTTAATGCTTCTCATGCTTGATTTCTACATGAATGAAAATAGTTTCAATTATTTGACCCTGATTCGACCTTTGATTAAATGGCTCAAGTATTTTTGTAATTCGGGCATATTTTTGTGTTGCATTTCATCACATTCATTTGCATGATAAGAATTAAATAAAAAATTGCATAATTCCATGTTTACTTGTTGCATTGTTGTTTTATCCTCATGCATTCATCGACCTAAAATTTATTGACCCAACACTTAGTTAAATGAATTTATGTCCAGATATCACGAGAGAGGCTTGTGTCCTTGAGTTTGACCTTGGTTACTTACCAAGTAAAATATAAATACAATCATTTGATTTTATGGACATATTAAAATAGATGGTTTTTGACGGACCGAATTCAGCCCGACTGTAATGACCGCTGAGTGATAGTTCCACACTTTTAAAGGACTGGATTTTGGGTTCTTCAAATGGCGACGTTGTCGGGGACACAGCTATCTTTTGTCTTTTTGGATATTTATGTATTTAATTAAGTGTTCATTTTACATAGGTCAATTTGTCCATTTGTCTTGCATTATAAAAATTTTTCTTTTCGATTGTTATCTAACCTTTGCTTTTGTGACATGACCCTTGATGTTCAAGGAGACGAGGAGCAGGTGCTTCCCCGATGCGAGAAGCCGCAAAAGCATTCTTGGAGCAAGTCAAAAGAAAGAAAAAAAATGTTATTTTGTATATCATTTCATCTCTTGTAATAATCGTCTTTACAACGGTCTTCGATCAAAGACTCACGCTTGTAAATGAACGAAGTATATGTGGTTGTGTGGGGATCACCTCCACTTGAGTGTCGACCTAGGACCAGGCACACGACTCTTCTATCTTCTTTCATATTTTTATTTTTCGTGCTTGCTCATAGTTAGGACACATTTATAAGATAGACGCACATAAATATTGCTTCACTTAGCCAAATTAAAAGATATTTTCCTCGCTAATAGAAGCATGTTAGGTGCGGTTTTCGATCAACTTGCATACATATCATTTTGGTTTTCAAAACAATCCAAGTTTTCACGTATTTTTGGCCAAGGCACTGTATGTTTTCTCACTTAGCCTAGATCATGGTTTTTATCGATTACATGGTTTTTCTCAATTTCCCCTCCTAGCTTGATCACCTAGGTTAAAGGAAAATGGGAATGAGCGATAGACGATGATTGCTTGATTTATGTGCTCACCTTAATTCAGTGATAACCTTGAAGCAAAATAATTGAGACTGTTAATTGCAAGTCAACCTAAAAAAATGGAGTAAAAATCTTGTTTTAGGAGAGCAACACTCTAGTTTACACAGTTGGTTTTACTTAACATTTTTCCGTGTAAAAATAGAATGTTTTAATCACCAATAGATCCGACATGATAATAAACCAACATCTGTTGATTTCATGTGTGAGTTGGTGAATCAAAGAGTTTTTGCATGCTTGTTTGAGCCTTGTTTGCTTCGACACCCTCCCTAGAGCCTTAGATACTCCATTGATCTCCGAAGGTTCATCCGCTCACTTGTATATCCATCCGTCTTCTTCGTTCACCTCAGGTCTCTCCCAGCATCAACTCTCAATCTTTATACTTAGGCTACTCTCAGCCTAAGTATAGGGGGGACCCGAGTCCCCGTGATTTTCTATACTCATCTTTCCTTGCCTTAATACTTAGGTTATTTCTAACCTAAGTATAGGGGGAGTCCTCCTTAGTTCCCGTATATTTTCCTATATTTAAATGGACCTATGGACTTGTATCATTTAGTGCTATGAGGACATAGCAAAGTTTAAGTATAGGGGGGTATACCGTATATGCAATATATGTACTTTAGCTAAAATCTGAAAAATTTGAAAAATTTAAAACTTTTTGGGCTAAAGAAAAAATCCTTTGAACTAAGTGGACAAAATTATTTTCAAGGCTTTCTACATTATGTTACACTATTTTTATGAAATATTTTTGAAAATGATTTGAAAAACTGAGTTTCTCTTGTTTTGAAAAAATCTTTTGAAAATGTTTTGAAAATCTTTACTTGTATGACATGATATTGAAAATTCTTTTTGATTTCAAGGAAAATTGAGTCTAACTTGCGTTCTGACCTTTAATAAAAAAATCCATAAAAATAAGAAAATCCAAAAATCCCTTAAGAGTCAGATTGACTACTAAACCCAAATAAGTAGCCGCGTTCAGTGAGGGTTCGCCCTTAGCAGAGTGGGTGGTTTAGAGGACATCGCGTAAGGCTCCGTCCTCAAGCAACGGGCTCTGGCCTGTACTTACACCCATAATGGCTGAATGCAGATGCATCTACTTAATTGAGTTTATGCAGTCATAAAGTCTCTTATAGTTAAGAAAAGTTTTTGAATGAAGGAGTTGGATTAATCCTCTAAATTCACACTTCCACCCAGGATCTGAAATGTTTAAGAAAACTTGGTTTTTGAGATTTCGGGATTTTAGGTTAACCAGCCTTAGCCATCAGGGTCTTAGACTTAATCATCCACATTCCCCTAGATTTCTAGATTTGCGTACTATATTGCATGCTTAGTCTCCGACCTTAAGAATATGATCAGCACATCACATGCACGACTGCGGTTTCGATGAGATGAGTTGACTCTTCACTTGAGGGACTGGGCTGGGGGATTTGAGTCTGGATCTAATCTAATGATGCTCGAGGATGGGATAAAATCTTTGAAGGCTTCATGAAACTAGAGTGTCAGCATCTTTAGCCAGTATGAGAACTTGGTTCTTATACTAATCTTTTGACTTTGACCTAAGTGCCAGGGTGTGATAAAATAAAAAAATTGTTGATCAGTGTGCGCCAACTCTTGGTAAAAGTAGTGGAGATAGCCAAAAATATTACAAAGCAATGAAGTGTCAAAGAAAAGCTATCATTCCACAAAGTCAAATATCAAAAGAGCTTCCACCAAAGGCGAGCGCTCCCAACCATTTCAAAGTATCCACTTGGACCACCACTATTAGGACCACGAGTCGGGCTCGCACCAAAAAAGGGCTCTGCATCGTAAATGCTACAAGTATGGGTGTAGAAGGTACGATAGGTACTCAAAAAAGGCACACCCCGATGTACTCCCAGGAAAACAAGTGTAGACGACTCCAACTTCTCTTGACGGACGCACTGATCAACAACAAAAAATATATGTTTTGCGTAATAAGGCACTAGAGAGAATCCTTGTTCCAATGAGAGGGAGAGAAGAAATGACAGAATCCCATGCCCTTCATTACTGGCCTTTCATCTACACTTTCAAGTCTGACAACTAAAGAGACGGTGGACTGGACGCAAGATTTGATTTATTTCCTAGTGTTGAGGATTGGGTCTTTAGGAGAATTTCTTGGACCAAGACTTTAGGTGATGTTTTGACTCTACTCTTGTAAACACAGTCAACACTAAATGTCATTAGTTTATATGTACACCAGAGAGAGTCTAGATAACTAGAGGAATTGGGTGCCTCCTGATTAAGGCTGGGTTGAGATCTAAGATTTGGATCTCTAAATTTGAGAAGTCTTAAACAGATCGGATCCTGCAGCCACATGCACAAGGGGGTTAATCCAATTCATTCATTTTCTTTGATCCTCGGGGACGAGCATAGTTTAAGTATAGGGGGGATGATGAAACCCGATTTCATCATCTTAATTTGCCCATTTAACCCCCTTTATTAAACTTGTGTCAATAAAAACCAGACAAAATCTTGTAAATATCAGAGTCATTGAATAAATTAAAAACACAAAAAAACAGCAAAATTAAAATTCGTGGTGTTTTTACCCTTAAAAACGCCCTCAAAAATATTTTCTACCTTTAAATGACCTCATCTATGTTTTCGGTCAACATAAAACTTGTAGATCGCATCAAGATCTACAACTTTCATGTCGTGAGTTTTTTTTTCCAAATTCAGTCTTTTTCTCCTTTATTTATTCAAATCTTTGTTGCAATAAACTGATTGGGCCACATGGCGCCTTCTGGTTGAGCCACGCGGCCCCCTCCATTGTGTGCCACACAACCTTATTTCTCTGTCGTCCGATGCTTCTTCCTCTCTCATGATCACCGCCGTCCATTGCTGCTGTGATCTCCGCCATCCGATCAAAGCACAGACCTCATCTCAGCCTTTCATCAGTGCCTCACCCTCCTCTCTCCACGTGGCAACATCTCCTCCACCCGATCTTCTCCATCTCAACCTCTCAAACCACCTCTGGCTCTCAGCCTTTCGATTAGCACGTTCCTCTCATCCAGGCCGTTGGTTCCCGCTGTTCTCTCCTTATGCCATGTGGCGATTCACGAGATCCAACGACAGAGAACTTATCATCAACCTCCAGCACTCTCACACAACCACGATCACCACCTCGCGAGACCTCCTCGCCCTTTCCATTTCCTCCACTCCTCCCACCATCTTTGCCATCATCCGAACAACCCACGAGGAAGCCCTAACCACCCTCATCCTCGCGCATCTCGTGGGATGTCATTTAACCGCCCCACTAGCTCCATGTCCACCAATCAACACACGTCGGCCCCCACCTGAGACCAAGATCTTCCCCTTCAAATACTCCTTCGCCATCCACATTGCAAGCGGTCCACCTTTATGCGGGGACTCGTCCAGCAAGCCTCAGCCCCCTGGTGACAACGATGGAGCGGAAAGGAGCGCGACGATGGCGATATCTCCCGGTGTCGACCCCTGGCCTTCACGGCCAGGTCTGCAGTGGTTCAGCCCCGCCAAGCTGCTCCCCATGACTGGGGGAGTTCAACGATGACCCTGAGCATCTCCCTGATGATCAAGCCCAAGCCTGACGCTCCACCAAAGCTAGGTAAGCTTCCTCGATCTCCCTTGTTTATTCTCCTTATTTCTCTCAATTTATTAGCCTGCTACACACCTCATCATCTCTCATTGATCAATCCTACAGCTCCGCCTCGCCTCCAGTTGTAGCCGAGGAGGAAGAAACATCAATCGTTGGATGAGCTTCGAGGATCCGACGGTACCTTCGATTGTCCACGTGTCAACTCCAGAGTTTATCCATGCCTCAGCACCAGACCAATAGGCTCGGGTGCCCTGAACCTATCCTAAGCCTCCTCAGAGCTTCGAGCCTCATCCGAGCCCAAGCCTGGAGGCTCGTACCTTCCGAGCCTAACCGAAGCTGCCCCAAGCCTCCTTCGAGCCTGGATGTTCACCGAGCCTGGAGACCACATGCCAAGCACGTGCGATCTGGGAAAATTTGTAGGGAGGTCCACCAGATTCTTCAAAATTGCAGACTGGTCCAACTAACGTGCCGACCACGTGCATCGGAGGTATTTTGCATTTACTTTCTTGCGGGTTTTAATAATTGCAAAAATACCCCTGTGTGTGTAGGTTATTTACAGGGAAGGTTCCGAACATTCTTTATTGGCATTTTAGTCCCTCATAGGGACCTGTTTACTATTTATCTTTCATGTTTTCTTACATTTATGCCCATGGCTTCACTAGTGTATATCTTGAGCATCCTAGCTCCGATTGAGTCGATTTCGGTGGCGTTTTGAAGCTCTTTTCATAATCTTCTTTATGGCATACTTGTCTTTCAGATTTGACACTACGAGTTTTGATGTATTATTTTCTTGGATAAATGTCTTTATTTTTAATGCTTCTCATGCTTGATTTCTACATGAATGAAAATAGTTTCAATTATTTGACCCTGATTCGACCTTTGATTAAATGGATCAAGTATTTTTGTAATTCGGGCATATTTTTATGTTGCATTTTGTCACATTCATTTGCATGATAAACATTAAATAAAAAATTGCATAATTTCATGTTTACTTGATGCATTGTTGTTTTATCCTCATGCATTCATCGACCTACAATTTATTGACCCAACGCTTAGTTAAATGAATTTAAGTACAAATATCATGAGAGAGGCTCGTGTCCCTGAGTTTGACCTTGGTTACTTACCAAGTAAAATATAAATACAACAATTTAATTTTATGGACATATTAAAATAGATAGTTTTTGACGGACCGAATTCAGCCCGACTGCAATGACCGTTGAGTGATAATTCCACACTTTTAAAGGGATGAATTTTCGGTTCGTCAGTGGCACAGAGGGCGCCATGTGGTCACTCCAGAAAATTTGAAATTACAAAAAATAAAGATAAATCTAAAAGAAATAGTTAGAGGAAAAATTAGGAAAAAGTCAAAACATGAAAATTGTAGATCTTGATGAGATAAGTTTCATGTTGGACAAAAAGTCAAAAGAGGTTATTTATAAAAATGTGTATTTTTGAGAGTATTTTTAAAGGGTAAAAACACAACCTTTTTGGTTTTGAGTTTTTTTTGTATTTTAAAGGACAAAACAAATATAGGCAACCGGTTACTCTAATTTTATGGATTTTTAATAAGATATAAAAATAAAAAATAAACTAAATACAATTAATAGAGTTAGACATTTAGAGGTATTTATAGGTTAATTATACACAGAATAATTACAATATAATACAAGATAATAACAATGAGTTATTAGTGATTTTTATTGAATTATTTAAGCTAAGGGATTAAGAACTGAATTTTAGCATGAATGAATACGAGATTCACCATACCCCTATATTTAAACTGTGCTCGTCATTGCGCATCTGAAGAATGAAGGAGTCGTATTAATTCTTGACAGTGCATGTGAAAATTTCAAGGCTCAATTTATCAAAGAACCTTAGTTTAATGGGCTCAACCATGCTCTAGTCAGAAGGAATCCAACTTCTCTAATTATTAGACTCTTTGTTTGTACATAATATGTAAGGATATGAAGATTAGTGTACTGTAATCATGGGAGTTGAGTCGAGACATCATCAAAGTTCCAGTCCAGGAGACTCTTCTCTAGACCTAATCCTCAACACTAGGGAATAAGTCTATTCTTTTCTTTAGTTCATCAGACTTGAAAGTGTAGATGGATGGCCAACTGATGGAGGGCATATGTTTGTGTATATTTTTCTCTCCCTCACATTAGAAAAAGGGGTCTCTTGAGTGCCTTATTACTCAACACTTGTATATTTATTTTATTGGTCAATGTGTCCGTCAAGAGCATTCAGAGTCGTCTACACTTATGTTTTTAGGAGTACATCGGGGTGTGTCTTTTTTTGAGTATCCAAGATATCTTCGACACAGAGACTCGTATCACTATGCGATGCAGAGCCCTTTTATGGTGCTAGCCCGACTCCTTGGTCTTAATAGCGTTTGGTCCAAGTGGACACTTTAAAAATGGTTGGGAGCGCTCGCCATTGGTGGAAGCTCATTGTAAATTGACTTTAGAGGATAGAACTTTTTCTTGATGAATTTCTTTCTTTTCTTTTTATCTAGCTCCACTGCTTTTATCAAAGTCGGCGCACACTGATAAATAATTATTTAGTTTCATCACACTCTAACACATAGGTATTTATCAAGTGATAATATATGAACTTGTTCACATACTGGCTAGGGTTTTGCTGACACTAAGGTTTCTTGGAGCCTTCATTAACTTTATCCCATCCTCGAGCATCATTAGATCGGTTCTAGACTCAAATAACTAGTCCTAGTTCCTCTAAGGTGATGGCTAAATGATTGTAGCCCGAGTACCTATATAAGAAATAGATGTATTCTCTTCCTGCTAATCTCTCCAAAATTTGATCAATAAAGGGCATCATGAAGTGATCCTTCTTCATTGTGGTATTCAGGTTCCTGTAATCCACACAAACGCGCCATGACATGGGTACCCATGTTGTGATCTCCTCTCCCTCCTTGTTGGTGATAATATAAAGTCCCAACTTTTCCGAGATGATGTGCAAAGGCAACACCCACTTGGAGTCTGAAATGGGATAAATGAATCCAGTCTTACACCATTTTTCAATCTCAATCTTAACCACTTCCCATAAATTTATATTCAACCTACGTTGGCATTTAAGGGAGGGTTTAACATTGTACTTAAGGTAAATATGGTGTGAACAGAGGGCTAGGTTAATCCCTTGAAGATCCATCTCCAGCCTATAGCCCTGCAATTTTTCTCTAAAACTTTAAGCATGCGGATCTATTGCTCTTCGGTCAGATATGAATTGATGATAGAAATTCAGACTCAGTGCTAGATTTAGTGTCAGGTCACTGAAACCTAGTTTGCTTCATTTTAATTTCAACTTCTCCAAACTGGATTCTCCCAGATGTGTAATAAAATATAGCCCCTGCGGTCCTAAGGAAGGGATACCCTAGTATCATTTGGAATTCTTTCCAATTTCTACGGACATCCATGTCAAGTACTGTGAAATCTACTAGGTAATTTTATCCCTCTTTGTTGATGACAACATTTCTAATCTCCCCCTAGGTCTCTTAGTTGATGAATCTACGAATTGAAGTAGGGCTATAGAATTCTTAAGAGGACCTAGATTTAGATGCTCATATAGAGTTGTGGGCATGACATTGATGGAGGAGCCATTATCTAATAGTGTTCGGGAAAAATTGATTTCGTTGGTATAGCTAGTCACAAAGTGAGCTCCCATGTCTCTTTTCTTCCTTAGTAGCTCATTTTTTTATCAGACAAGATGTGGTAATTTAAAGTATGTGTTTTTTTGTTCGGCTAATGTTCTTTTGTCGGTCCTTGTTGGTGTGCATCTCACCTTAAGTTATTGTTTAAAAGCTTGGTATCTTTCGATCAACTCGTCTAGGGACATAGTGACCTTGATGTTTTCTCTGC
The DNA here is from genome assembly GCA_037367405.1 of Ottelia alismoides. Classification (NCBI taxonomy): domain Eukaryota; kingdom Viridiplantae; phylum Streptophyta; class Magnoliopsida; order Alismatales; family Hydrocharitaceae; genus Ottelia; species Ottelia alismoides. Next base: position 77,789 of record JAZKJV010006300.1, read on the forward strand.
AGATACAAGTCATCTCATCATCATTTTTTTGGTTTTTTATGTTTTTCTTCTTTCCATCCATAAGAGTATGGGGGAAAGGAATTAACTCATGGTGATGAAAAAATATCACTTTTATTAAATGAATGATTAAATGTATTTACATGACTCAGATTGATGAAACCAAAAATAGGGAAATTGGTGGATGACTGTTGCGGATGTCTTGGTAAAACTTCATCTTCAAACTCAGATTCTGACTCCCTGGGGTACTCAGTGGTGCAATGCTCAACATGTGGTATGGGTAGGAGTTCTTGTTTCTCCTCCTCAGGCCTCTCTTCGTCTTCTTCCCCAGAATTGTATGTATTAATAGACATTGAGGCTATGTCACCGTGTTCTTTCGTTCGATCAGACATGGTTACAGTCTTTTCGCTAATATGATAAGTGTCATCATGCGAAAAGATCTCGTATTCATGTAAATAATATTCAGATATTAATACAAGATTCTATCCAAGACTGTTTGGATTAGCCTGGACTTGAGCTGGAATTATGGTTTGGTGTGTAGTCACCTCATCTCTCCGTAGAGAGAGTCGATTGATGTCGACTCTCATATCATGAAGTTCTTCCATCACTTGTTAGAGTTCATGAGAGATCGAAGAAGAGGAAGACCCCTGGCCTTGCTTGGCCTGAGGCCACTGATATTGTCTAAATTGGCAATGATGGCCCTAGCGTCGGTACTGATGCTGATGAGGTTGCAAGTTTTGATAACTCGGACGGTACTGCCGACGTTGCTGTTGCTATTGTTGAGGTTGGTAGATGGGCCGAGATTGTGGTGGACAAGGGTTCAGAGTAGAGTTTGGATCTGATTGGTTAATAGGATCTAGGTTATACCAGACTCTATTTATCTCCATGACTTTTGGAGGTTCGTCATAAATAGTTTGAGCTGAGGTTTCTTCGGCTTGATGGGAAAAAACTTGATCTCCACCCCAATGGCTCTGTTGCCCTAGCCCTTGCCGTTGAATTTAGTGAATTTGGTGTACGGGGAAATGGGGTGAAATTAGGGTAGGGATCTGAATCTTAGATACCCTGTTAGCCAGTTCCTCCATTTGCTTAGGCAATTTAGCAAATTTCTCCACATCAGATGATTTATGTAGTTCGTCCAACTTCTTATAAATATGTTCAACCATAGTTAGCTTATCAGCTATTATTCCCATGTCGATGCTTTGATCGCTCATCAGATTATTCACCATCTTCTTAGAACTGGTTATATAAGCCTGACTCGTGGTCTGTGCACGGTTGGATTCTATTAGTTTCTCGAACACCTTGTAGACAGTGTCCTTATGGCATCCCATGTAGCTTCCTACATAGGATGCACTTACTAACCCTTGGGTCTCAAGGTTCAACCCACTAACAAGATTTTGGACCAGCATAGTTTTCTTATCTCTTGCCCTGGGCATTCTGGATTAGTGATGAATGCGAAATTCGCCTCTTTAATAATAATGACTTGTAGTATAGGGGGCCAAAAATGATTCAACAAAACCACAATCTTTGAATGTTGTGGAACAATTTTACTTGGCAAGTCTACCAAGGTTGAACACAGGGAACGATGATTTTTAGTTGTAAGGTTTTAAATTAATTTAAGTAATTAAATAATTGCTAGGTTAATTTCTTTATCAGAAAAAAAATAAAATGCAATGCAATGGTGAAAGATGCAATGCGAAGAAAATTAAACAGAGAAAATGATACTAGATCTGTGAACTTTGAATTTTTAACCCAATAAAATATTAATCAGTATCCTCAAAATTTAATAACAGATCAAAGGATAAATTTCAAGAAATATTTGTCTGTTTAGCTCCGAGTTGCAGGATAAAAGAAGTTATTAATGAGATCATACAATGAGGCTATTGAAGAATATTTCAACCTTGGAAATTCCTTCTGATTTAATCCTCGAATAAATAGTCAATTGTTCTAAGGGAATGTATCAACCTGCAAATATTGGATCCTCAAAGAGAGATCAAAGAATTTAATATCCTTGAAGCATCTTCTGCAATAGATCAAATTCCTCAACAATAATTACGAGAGGATTAATGAGATTAGATCTCCTCAAAAAATGCAATAATTCCTCCTTGATCTTTCCCCTGCAAAGATTAGTTTCTCAAAAAGAATAATCATGAATGGTAAGAGAATTAATCTTAACAAAAGATCCTCAAGTAATGACCATAATTAAATATCCGCATTTTTGTCCACAAGAATTGTGCATTAAAAATCGAGTTCGCATGAGAAAGATATGCCAATATGAAGTTTAGGGACTAAAATGTAATAAAAATAATTATTTTTTATCTCAAAGAGGTTCATGAAGGACTTATCTGTAATTTTTCAAAAGTAGAGGGTTCTTCTTGTTAAATACCCTTATCCTGGGTGCTTTTGCAATTTTTCAACTCTAAAGGGTCTAATTGTAATTTTTCCAACGTGTCATGTGCAAGGCAAGTGACGTTGACGTCAATGTGTTGGAGGGATGTCTTCGTAAATTGTTGGGGAGGGAGGGGGTAGTTGCAGTTTGTACCCGCCCCACATGCTCCTTACGTGAGGGGGTGCAAGGCTGTGGGACGAGGCGCTTGAGGCGGTTGGAGGCATTGGCGGTTGGGACATCAAGGCGGGCTGATGACGGTAGAGGCCGTGTGTGAGGCGGCGGCAGGTGGTCATAGGGAGCCTTACCCTGCTGGGGTGTGGAGCTCGAGCCCTGAAGGTTTTGGGTGGACGATGGTTGCTGAAGGGGTGTGGGCTGGCTCCGTGCAATGAGAGATACAGTAGGCGGCTAAAGCGAGGCGAGGGTGGGCGCACCGGAGCTACAACTAGATCGAGGCGAGGGCAGAGCAGGCGCAAACGGGCAAAAGTGGATCTCCGAGGGTGGAGCTACGCGGCCTAGGCGAGGAAGAGGATGGTGGATATGGTTGGTCGTGGAGGTGCTGCAACCGCAGGAGGAGCGCGTAACGAGGTGGATGTGGTTGCTGCTACGCACACCAAGGTAGAACAGGAAGGCGTGCGACTTAAGGCAGTCTTGCAGTGGCAGTGCTATGACCGCCTTACCTGGAGGTGGCGAGGTCTGGGGCGACATGAGGGTGGATGGGCGTACATGCCAAGGAAGAGATGCTGGTCATGGGGCGATTGGTGCTCGGTTACGATGGATGTGGTAAGAAAAATGATAAATAAGATGAGGTAGGAGGTTTTCCAAGTTCTAGGAGTAGCGAGAGCGGTCTCCTAATCATCGCTTAGATCTTGGCGGCGGAGCCAAGAGGAGCTCAGCTGCTCTGGAGCAGTACACGTCGAGGGCCTCGACGTGGATCTCGCCTACAAAGTGCTGGAGGTCATCTCCTCCAGAGTTCCCTCCGAAGCTGTCATTTTTGAAGGAGCTGTAGATGATTCTCCACTCGTGCAGATGGCAGACGAAGGGTGTGGCGAGGTTGGCAATGGGATTTAAAGGAGTGGGTGAGGAGGAGGCGTTACTAGAGTGGGGAGGTCGATCGTAGCGACCGATGAAGAGGAAAAAGCAGTGACAATCGTTCACGAGGGGGGGGGGCATTGTTGCAACAAGTGGGGAAGAGGAAGGGGGTCAGGTGCTAGGCACGTGACCTGGTGAGGAGATAAGAGAGTGGAAGTAGGGTGAGGTGGGGGTGCCACGTGTCACCCAAATAAAATTTCAAATATAAAAGAGAGAATAAAATAAAAAAGAAATAGAAGGATACCTTGGATCGAAAAATTTCTTCAAAAAAATTGTCCATCTCGATGAGATCTACAACTTTAATAAAGGATCGAGGAGTAGAAGAGGTCATTTGTGTGAAGTGGTATTTTTGGTGATTTCCAACTGTACAGAAAAATGATTTTTTGGAGTTTTATAATTTTTTGGTGGTTTTAAAAGAGGATAAAAATTATAGAAAAAATATGATAAAATAAAAGAAAATTAGTTACACACTAACCTATTTTTTGGATTTTTAATAAATAAGAAAATAGGCAAATAAAATAGAAGTATGAAATATGAGAATTTTGTACAGACTCACAAATCACTCGAACACGACCAGTTTCTTTGATTTCAATCTTGATATAGATTTGGATTTTTATGCCGTTTAATAAAACTTTCATCAAAGAACACTAGTGAAGAAGAAATAAAATTAACAGGATTAATTATGTACATAAAAACTTAAGTAAAAATAGCAAAAAGTTAAAATGCGCAAAAGAGGCCCAGAACCCAACTTTCACATATGAGCTTTGAATTTTACAAATTTTCTCTGGTTTTGAAGGTATTTGAAAATGAAGTACTTTAAATGTGAGTAGACCAAAATCAGGCACTGTATGAGGAAGATATGCACGTTTTAGTTCGTCAGATGTCAAATTAGACTTTGAGATTATTTCGCACTTATTTGAGTTAGTAATTTTTTGTATTTTTATTTATTCTTGTTAGTAATATCTACACAATGGAGGTGGTTTGGGGTCAATTGGAGTTAGGATGAATTAATTTAAAACTATGAAACTTAGCTACGTTTTGGTCCAATTTACACTTGGGATTTTTAATGCAATTATGCATGATGAAATGCAATATTATTTACAAATGTATGTATGCTAAGGATGCTCTATTAATGATTAAGTGCATATGGATTTTGGAGAACAGAGTCTAATTGACCAATTTCAGCATGATGAATACGGGATTCATCATACCCCTATACTTAAGCCATGCTCGTCCCTGAGCATCAATAAATGAATGACTTAGTTGGATACATCCTTAACTATGCATGTGAATTTTCAAGGCTTAATTCATTGAAGACCCTTTATTTGAGTGATCCTAAAATTTTGGGTTCAACCATGCTTTAATCAAAGGAATCCAACTTCTCTATTTACCAGACTCTCTGTTTGTACATATATATAAGGATATGACTTTTACTGTATTGCATTCATGAGAGTCGAGTCGAGACATCACCCAAAGTTCTAGTCCAGGAGACTCTCATATAGACCTAATCCTCAACACTAGGGAATAAGTCAGTTCTTGCTTCAATAAACCATCTCATTAGTTTGTCAGATTTGAAAGTGTAGATGGACGCCCAGATGATGGAGGGTATAGGATTATGTAATTTTTCTCTCCCTCACATTGAAACAAGGGGCCTCTCGAGTCCTTATTACTCAACACTTGTATATTTTTAGCTTGTTGATCAATGTGTCCATCAAGAGAGTTTGGAGTCGTATGTACTTGTTTTTCTAAGAGTACACCGATGTGTGTCTTTTTTTAGTATCTAAGATACCTTCGACACCCAGACTTGTAGCACTATACGATGCAGAGCCCTTTTATGGTGCTAGACTGACTCCTTGGTCCTAATTAATGCTTGAACCAAGTGGACACTTTGAAAATAGTTAGGAGCGCTCGCCATAAGGTGGAAGCTCTTTTGAATTTGACTTTGTAATGCTAGAGCTTTTCTTTGAATATATTTCTTTCTTTTCTTTTCTTTTCTTTTTGTCTAGCTCCACTGCTTTTACCAAAAGTTGGCGTATACTGATCAACAATTAAATTAGTTTCATCACACCCTGGCACATAGATAGATATCAAATGATAGCATACAAACTTATTCATATAGTGGCTAAGGTTAGCTGACACTCAAGTTTCTTGAAGCCTTCATTAACTTTATCCCATACTCAAGCATCATTAGATTGGGTCTATACTTAAATCTCCAGTCCTAGTTTCTCAAGTGATAACTCAACTCATCTCATCAATCATGCAATTATGAAAGTGACGTGCTGATCATATTCATTAGGGGGTAGAGATGAATAGTGCAATACAACGCTCGAATCTTTCAAACTAGAGAAGTGTGGATTATTAAGTTCAAAAACCCTAATAACTAAGGCATGTCAATTCAGACTCTCAAGATCACAAAAATCAAGTGTCCTCAAAAATCCTTTAGCCTTGAGTGAATGTGAAAGTGTTAGGAATATATCAACCAAGGAATGCATGAGATGCTTGATGAAATGCAAGACCATGAGTGATTTTTTTCTTTTTTTATGCAAAAAAGCTTTTTTTGGTTTTTTTGTTGCTTTTGTTTTTTTTGAAAAATATGTATTATTTACAAAAATCATTTAGTATAATATACATAATATACACTACTTGTACCCAATCCCGATGTTAGATGAAAACAATTAAAGTATGAGCTACGGATAAAGCAGGTAGAATATATACAAACGCACACCCTCTATACTTAGTGTGTGCTATGTCCTCTTGGTACAGAGTGAACTGTAGACATAGCTCATACTAAGTATAGATGAGTGAAAAAGAACATAAGTCAACATGCCCCCCTATACTTAGACTTTTGAGGTACTAAGCATAGCAGAAAAGCATGAAATGAGGCAATCAAGGGTGAGCAGAAAGAATAAAAGTAATGTATACAAAATGGTACCGGTCCCCCTATATTTAGGCTTGGCTCAGCCTAAGTATGATTGGATAATTATAAATGGGGAACATGGTAGATTTATAGATGTAGAAGATCAAGGAGGTTTGCGACAGACCTTCTTGCGAGAGTGTGTGGGAGATGGTATGAAGATGTGGAGGGTGGTGAAGAGCGAGCAGATGAAGAAGACCAGCCATTGTCAGAGTCGTCCTTAGAAGAATAATAGCCGTACGTAGAGGATCTCCAACTACTGTCAACCAGAGGTAAGGTTCCCTTGGATCATAACTGTACTTATTGAACCATTTTAGGACTGGACCATGACTCTTCAGAAATCACCTAGTGTCTAAGATCAAAGGTGACTTTCTTGATCAGTTTGTTTCCTTGAGAAGTATTGGGAGGAAGTTGGATAGTCTTAATCTCCCTTTATTGAGTAACTGATGTGGCATTTATGAGTTCCTCAACAAATGAGTCCCCATAAAAGTCGATCAATTCTTATGGGTCATATGTGACTTTGGGCGAGGGAGCATGTTCCTGGTGATTTTATGAGTGTTGACTGGGGATGTTGATGTCACCTCTTTATAATCGTGACTTTTAGTGACATCAAAGGTTTCCTGAGTCGGTTCCTTGTATGGTTCAAGTATTTCATGAATTAATGCCGACTCAAAAATTGGACCACTTAAATAATCGTGACAGTCCTCAGAAATATGGTCCAATTCTTCATAAGCTCCTAAATAATGTTTCTTCTTAGGAGCAGTTTCAGGGTGGGAGGTGTGGTGAGAATCAGAGATCTGTCCAACAATCGGTTTCATGATTGTCTCTCCTAGGGCATGTGTCGATGTTTCACGAGGAGAGGTTTGATTGTTTGTCTCCCAATCACGACTGTTGATTTCAAGTCAGGTTTCCTCAGAATAGGATGTGTTATTGAGAGTTTGTTCATTGTGGTCCGAGTTTGGGAACATGATAACCTGAGTCTCACAATCCACAATCACCTTAACAGAGGCTAAGAACGACTTTCCTAAAATGATAGGATACTCGATAATATTCTAGGGTGCTCAATGTCAAGGACAATAAAGTCCACTTTATGTCTGTCACCCTGAAGGTTTACGATGAGCAAAGCAATCCCTCGTGGCCTTTTAGTGGATTTATCCGACAATTAAATGATCACCCTAGTCTTTTTGAGTTGTTCGAGTTTGAGTTGGTCAAAGACAGACCTGGGGAGGATGTTTAATGTAGAATCGTCATCTAACCGAACATGAATGAATGTAGAATCCTCAATTTCACACATAATCTGAGTCAACCGCATGACTTTGTAGCTTTTGATTTTATGATTCATCACCAAAGAACTGGCCATAGATACAACATGATATTCAGTGCTTGATCGTTTCTTGCCCGTCTTTTTAGGGTTTAATCGACTCTTCACAAATCGCTTAAGATCGGGCACATATGGCCTTAATCAATGTAAGCTCTAAGATCAAACTTTTGCAAAATGCTTCTATTTCAGAATTGTCCAATTTTTTTAGTTCTCTATTTTTTCAATTTTTTGGTATTTTATGTGATATGGCCAGTAGCGGGTTCAAAGGTCAGTGTTGGTTGTGCTTGATTGTGAGTCACATGATGATTCAGTGGTTCTCTTGGTGTGACCTCACTTCTTCTGAATTCTGCATAGACTGGATGAGATCATAAGTTTTCTCAGTTAAAGCATCTACTTTGTGATTAATCCGAACATCTCATCCTCAAACATCTTATGACTTGTGATTGAATAATCATTCTCCATATGTTGTGATTCTGGCATGTAACCTTGAATAGAGTATTGATTATTAATAGTCGTTATGGTCTGGTCACAAGTCAAGAGGTTGGGAGTCCATAGTAACCGGAAATTATGTTTCACTATCAATATTGGTTACTCTATTTTCCATCCTCAATTCTTCTCGCTCTTTCGTGTCCATAAGATTGTTAGAATGGGAGAGAGGTTTATTCCATAAAAAATTGTGGTCATATGGTGGGATGTATGGGAGGAAGAGAATGATGGCTGAGCAGGACCTGATTTGCAGAGAAGGTTCCCCTGAAATGAGTGAGAAGATGTTGGACATGCGAGCCCACGACGAGCCATTATGCAATAAATGTTATTGCACATATCATTCCCTGATCTGAAATGAAGAATAAATAATTTGCATAATAGTTCCTTTAGTACAATTACGGTTATGTACCATGGCCATCTTAATAATCAAACAGCTATTGATTCAATAATTGAATCATAGAGGCTAGTGATTGGATGAATATCTAAAGGGTTAGATTAAGGACTCATCAAGCACCGTCAAATGATTGTTAAGAGAAGATCTCCAGCCTGAGTAGGAGATGGCAATCCTTTCTCAATTAGGTTGATATCTGACCGACCTCTTGATGCAGATCCTCTGCATAGGAATAGAGATTCGGAGGAGTCAGATTAGTTAGGTCAAAGAGTTGACTTAATGAGATCGAGATAACCAAAGTCCTATATCGTATGTTGTCACGATACAGGCACGCATCCTCTGACCGGAGACAGATGTGTTACTATATGTCTGAGTATGTACATTTGGCAGACCAATAAATTGATGACCTAGCCAAGGTCTATACATCGGTGCGCTGGTGTGCATATAAGGCATATGAGTAATACGATCTCTCAAAGGGATCATATAGGTTCATTTACTGAACCAGAAGGCATAAGCTCACTCATGAGATATTGGGAAGAATCAAATTCCGTGCACGGTCGTCTCGCTTTGGAAGCTTGACTGAATTTGTAGGTTTGATATATACTTTTGGAATGTATATGATCAAGACCTAGGTATGACATATGATTTTGGAAAGTATATGATCAATACCAACTCCCAATGATCAAATGAGAAACTTATTGATAAAAACCCTGAAGTAGACAATATAAAGTTGATCTAATACTTCGGGTTTATTCTGAGTCTTCAAGTATGCAGGATGTACAGGTATTGGGAATACCTGAGGGTGATGGGATCATAAACGATTGTATAACCATGACGCTTCCATTCCTAGGGAGTGATGAAACGGGTCTAGATTTTAGTGATTCCTCTCAGGAGAGAAGTGATCTGATCTTGGTCCAAATGTTGGACATTGATCTGAATGTGATTCAGATGCAATGAGAATATTAGATTTGTGGTCTTGATTTAATCAAGCATCTATGGGAGGCCCACGATCTGGATTTGATATATGATCTCTATATCCAAGTCACTATACGTGGAACAATACAATCACCCTGTCCTTATCTCCAAGTATTCGCGGAGAAAGCGCATTATCCTTGAAAGAGTTCAGGATAATTTCATTATTGATATGTGTATCCGAGCATTGAGAAAATTGATTATTAAATGTGATTTAATTATCATGAATAATATGAATTTGATTCATATTATAAGGAGAGTTATCTAAGATAATTAAATGTGATTTAATTATCAAAGATGTGAATAATGTGTATGCGATTCATATTATTTGGGCACATGAGAATATAGATCCAAGATGATTAAATGTGATTTAATTATCATGTATATGAATAATGTGGATAGCAATATCCATATTAGTCATATATATTATAAATGTGATTTATAATAAATAAGAGAGAGCTATTTGTAATTTACATTTGTTAATTAAATGTTGGTGTGAATTGGATTCACATTGGACAATCAATTGAAAATGTAATTCACGTTTTATTTTGGGTTGTGAATGTGATTCACAATTTTCCAATTGCAAGATTGCAATATTCACAAAATAATTATGAATTATTTTTGTAGAATAATTTACAACAAGTGTTGTTGTAAATCTTGGAGATTTTCATGGAATAATGTAATCTCATGAGATCTCATGAGATTGCATGAGATTGCCACCAAATCCAATATTATGGAAGGAGGCAATCTTCATTCTATAATCTCCATGCTTGATTGATTTAATTCGGGATTAAATCATATTGATTTATCAATATATATTTAATCTAAATTAAATTAATTGTTGTTGGTTTTTACCAAAAAAATCTTAGCCATTAAAAGAAACACAATCAATGAGAGCCATTGGATTTGTGTTGCCCATGGATTTACATCCATGGATCTAAAAATATTATAAAAGGAGAGGTACCCCATTGCTCTTCATTACACACAATAAGAACATAAGTCTCTCTCTCTCTCTCTCTCTCTCTCTCTCTCTCTCTCTTTTTCTCTCTACACGACCTCTCTTCCTCTTTCTCTCTCTCTCTCTTGTGCCGTCCACCATGGATGCCCTAAAGAGGTTCTTCATCGCCGCAGCATCATCGTTATGATGCCCGATCATTTGCTTTTTGATCTCCGTCTCCTTAGGTGCGCCTCGCTCGTGAATAAGACGTCGGATCTCATGTGTCGATATCAGCAGATCCACCGCTTGGATCATCAACATGGATTGCGAGAAGCACGTGTTTCATCAACACGCTCGCAAGCGTCTCCTCCGTCGGATCGGACTTGAGACAGGAGGTCTCTTCATTTAGAGACTTGATCACAACCATGCTTCAAGAGGTAATCGTATTACTTTTTTGTGGTTTAGACGAAATGATCCGAGAAGTGTTCTTGGATCATGTGGTTTCGTCACATGAAAAATTTTAATTTCCGCTGCATAGAACAACTAGTACAACTAGTCGTTCTTCGTCGTATTAGATATGATGCTCACTCTTCTGTGATGCGCTTGAGGATCTCACCATATCCTTCAAATGGTATCAGATCCTTAGGTCGGTGATTTTGGATACGATCCATTAATCGAGGATGACTTGAGTTCATTAGGGTTTGCGAAAGTTTTCTTGCATTTTATTTTCGCATCTCTGTTTTGAGATTTTTTTCGGCACTGTTTAAATTATTTAAACAAAAAAAAATAATTAGTTTTTTCCCCATTAAATAAGGAAACCGTAGGATCTGAGTTTACGTAATTTGGATTCCGTATGCTCGATATATGATCATTTTAGTGAACATGTATCCACTGTTTCGGGGACTACGGATCATGATGTAATTAAGATGTTAATTGCGGATTTGAAATGCCTTGAAATGCGTGAAAATCACTGTTGTAAATCAAATTAGCAAACTTTAGAAACTTATTTTTGCTTAATTTGGATTTAAATTGATTTAGATATGATATTTTTAGTAAGTGAGGGTCATTGATGGAAATACTTTCCTAATCAAGAACCTAGTGATTGTCATTTAATCAATTAGTGAAATTAAATTGTTTAATTTCCTGAAATAATTATGCATAAATATTTGTGAAATATTTGATGATAATTATTTCCTTAAATGACATAGACTTAACCAATAATTAATTAGATGTGATCTATATCACAAAACTGGTTACATGATCTACATTCCAACAAACATGTTGCTTGAATAGAATTTGGGATTTGTTTAGCAAATCTCATTATAATGTTAATCAAAATTGTTTTTGATTATTATTATATGGTATAATTTCGGTTGAAGAACTGGTGATCATCTCAAGTACAAAGTGATCTGTTTTGCATTATCCTTTCCCGAGGTGGATATGGTGTCTAGTCGGGGAGCGTTGGGGTAGCAGGTTGCACCGCGTGCGGTCTGTCCCACTCCCGTCGGTACTGGCCATGACAACGGGTAGGATTAGTATAATGCTTAAGAAATCATGATGTATTTCTAATTATTAAAATTCGAAATAATACGTATTTGAGATAATACCATAATTCAAGTAACAATTAAGAATGTTTGTTGGATATTAATTGGATCATTAATTTAATATGATTAGATTAATTGGAATCCAATTAAAATTAAGACACTCTTATAAATAGATGTGTTATGTCCCTTGGAAGAATTAATCGTAATGAATATGATTCATAATGATTAATTAGAATTTGAATATGATATGGAGGATCACATAAGTGACATCCATGATCTCCCGTCAAGGCGGAGGGTTCCGTCACCAGGGATTGTATGTAGGAGACGCCTGTCCGAAGTGACAGCTCCTGTATGCAAGCGCATCTGGATCGGGCTCTTTGCTTCTTGAAAGAGTAAGGCCGTATACGTAGTGACCCTAATATCGGATCCTCATATTATTGGGGCGATATTGGATTGCGTATAGCGAGTACTATTCATGTTCACAGTTGGTTCAATTAATGACGGGTCAACATTGACTTAGGGGTGGTGGGCCTGGGTGTTAAAGACCGAATTGGGAAATGCAAGTTGGACTTGCAAGGAGGAATGTGTTCCCGCTTCTTTTTTATCGGAGTTACAGATTCTCATATTATTGGGATGTGACAAAGATAAGGAAGGAGATCCCAGATCTTGCTGAGATATAATGGTAAGTATATCTCTTACATTGAAAGTGATCAAGGGAATGAACTTTCAGTGTTGACAAGGCACGACAACTTTGATATATTTTAATCAAAGTAAAATATGTATATATATATATAAATATATACACTTATGCAAATTTCTTATTTCAGACAATTCTTCATTAAATCCACTCAATTCTATACTCAATAATAACCAGTAAAATATCATGGATCGGACTCATGATCCATATATTATACTTGCAGTTGGACACATAATGTATGTGGTTGCAATGTGCAAGTTTCCTCATAATAATGAGGAATGATAATTAAATAGATAATAGGACTACAACCCTAAGGTTTGTATGTCTCTATAGTCTTGATCTCTCATCGAATGTACTTTGGAAGTGACATGTCGATGATGATCGCAATTGTAAAATAATCCTTATAAAAATCTAAGAAGATATTCTGGCATACATATGTGCTCTTGACATTTATCATGAATGACATGATTCACTACATCATGCCGAATGGTAGCTCTACAAGAGATGATGTATTCAAAATGTTTAAATACCTACCTGAACCAATGTTTTAAGAGTTTAGATGGATGTAGATATGATGAGTGTCATCGTTCTACTGTCTATACTTTAGTCATTCATGAAGCTTCATAATATTCATATTGTATGAATTTAATGAAACATGTATAAATGTTGAAATGATCTTACATTGAATTCTTTTGAATTTAACATAAGAGATCCTTAGTCTTAAGCAATGGTTGTTTATATATATAGGGAGCACAGTGGAAGCATGGGTCAGACCCAAGATGAGAAGGAGAGTCAAAAAGTTGACCGTACTTCTATGACTTCCATATGACATCGTAAGAGTTGGATGAATGCCAATACTGTAATAAGTTGGTGTGTTGATAGTATGACTATCAAGTCTGTCTAGAATCCTTAGAGAAGGACTCAAATAGAGCATCAGAATAATCTACATAAATCATTGACATTGACTTGCTTATTGAATAATATAAAGTCTTATAATTGTATCTCAATCTTCTAACAATACTTGCAATGGGTTGCATATGTTTTAGAAGACTGGAGAATTTGATCTTCAGGTTTAATAGTCATCTACATGGATTTTGATGCAATTGTTGCAACAATTTCCATTGGATCAATAGACTTCATAATTTTAATGGGAGAGCCCTTGGTCTTAGAGAATGTCTCTATTACCTAGACATTAGAATACACTCATTGTTTGTTTCTAAATATTAGAAATAAACATGAATTCTGGAATGAACCTATCATAAAGAGTTATGATGGATATATTTCAGAAAGTAATCTAACATCCAGAGGACTCTACTGAATTAGAAAATTAATGAATGGTGCAATAACATTTCTAGTAATGAAATTAAACCTTTAAAGATCAATAAGAGGATAAATATCATTTGACAATGATCTGACATCAAGTTTTAGACGTTTGCCTGTTGATTTGATCAATAGACAAGTAAGAATGAAACTTTAGAATGTCTAAAATTTCAAAACTTACATACTTATGAATATTGTATTCAAAATTAAAATATGTCCAGTACATCATTCCTTGGGAAAAGTGTAAGATGTCAAGGTATTCAGGATCTCATACATATTGATGTATGCGGATCATATATATCATAGTAAGCATTATGGATATGTGATATCCATTGATGATTATGTATGATATGAGATTTCTTCTCTTCACCTAAGAAACCTTTGAAATGTTCAAAGATTTCATTATTTTGGTTTAAAACCAAAGTTTAAAGGAAGATAAAATGAATTTGATCTAATCTAGGTAGCATGTACCTGTTAGATAAATTCAAAGAATACCTTATGGAGATGTGAATATCATTTCTATCTCAATCCTCCTAATACACCTTAACTCAATAGAGTTATAGGGAGATACAATTGTATCATATGTGACATGATCTTATCAATGATGAATTTTAGCATAATTATCCCTTAGTTTCCAGGTATATATGTGTAGTAGAGACTACAATGTATATCCTTAATAAGGTTCCATGCATGTAAGCTAGAATCTAGCACTTGAGAGTGCTGCTTCATTAGGAAATTACAGGATGGTATTGGATACCTACTTTATGACCATGAGATTCTTAAAATATCTCATCTCTGAGAATGTGATTCTTAGAGGTTGAGACTCTTGAGAATCAAGATGAAAATGAAGTAAAGGAACTCATTTAATCTTGAGATGATAATGAGGTTCCTGAAATCGGAAACTAAAAGGACAATTAAAGATGAAACATTAATGCCTCTTCAAATAAGTTTCAGAATGTATTCCATATGTCAGTTTTGTCTGACAATGATCGGATTTCATGTGATGAAGCTCCTGAGGATCATGACATGGAAAGATGGATGTTAGCAGTAGAAGTCTAAGATAGACTTCATATACAAGTGTTGTATGTGAACCCTCGAGGATCCACCTATATGGGTAAGACCTGTAAAGGTGTAAATGGATCTTCAAGACAAAGGGAACCTGATGATAAGGTAGAGACCTTCAAAGCACGGCTCGTAGCCATGAGCTACACGTTTGAAGTAAAGACATTGCTTGCAATGAGACTTGATCTTCAGTGACCATGCTTAAACTCATCAGAATATTGCTGACTATAGCTACACAACTTGACTTTGACATCTACAAGATGAAAGCCAATATTGCATTCCTCTATGAATACCTCTCTGAGGGTATTCACATGAAGTAGCCCCAGGGCTTCATGGTTGAGGAAAGCAAGATGTACATAAGCTTCTTGTAGCTGGAACATAAGATTTGATGAAATTATAAATGTTATGATTTTAGATAGAATCGTGATGAACTATGTGAAGCTTAGTGGGAGTGCCATTGTGTTCATCATGCTAAATGTAGATTATATCCTAATCATTTAAAATGATATAAGGATAATAATAAGTGTTTTATAATCTGGTTGTTCCATAATTTGAGATATGATTTCAAGGATATCTCTTAGATCTTAGTTATGAAGTTGTTCAGAAGCAAAGAGAAGAGGATATTGGGACTGTCACATTTGTAGTACACCTTGGACATATTCCATTCTTGGAAATTCCAAGAAAGGCTTCCATCCCTTAAGATATGGTACTGACCTATCCAAAGGGATACCACCTCAAAGAGTTGAGGAAGTGAATGCTAGAACTGCTTGCACTTGTGCATCAGTTACGAGAAGCTAAGTGTATGCTAGATGTGTACAAAAGCCAGATATCTGCCATGCAGTGGGAGTAGTAAAGTGTTGCTAATCCTACTATGGAGAAAAAAATACTTGATTGCAGTAATAAATAAAATCTTCATTAGTGACAAGATTTTTTGAGATAGTGATCTCAAAGTCTTATCTTCAAAAACTTAAGACTTTATAGATAGAGATCTAAAAGGTCTTAACTGTGGATACCCTAAGAGACAGTGATCTCCAGGAATAAGGGTATTCTGGTAAGGATTATAGAAATACTGGTTATGATAATTATTAAGCTTTAGTGTCAAGGACACTATAACTAACAAGATTGAGTATTGGTTGCATAAGATGCAACATTCGCATTAGATGCGAGCACTGTTACTGGGGATATGTAAGTGCCGTAAAAGGACTTGGCGTAGTCTCGCGGGAATAGAGTGACTGATCAACTTACCTAACTATTTTCTAAATAGCCTATGATTGTCACATGAGTGTGGGTTTAAATGATTAGCCCATTAATGGCTCTTTGGGCTAGTGGGAGATTGTTGGACATGCGAGCCCACAACAAGCCATTATGCAATAAATGTTATTGCACATATCATTCCCTGATCTGAAATGAAGAATAAACAATTTGTATAATAGGTCCTTCAGTACAATTAGGATTATGTACCATGGCCATCTTAATAATCATACAGCTGTTGATTCAATAATTGAATCATAGAGGCTGGTGCTTGGATGAATATCTAAAGGGTTAGATTGAGGACTCATCAAGCACCGTCAAATGATTGTTAAGAGATGATCTCCATCCTGAGTAGGAGATGGCAATCCTTTCTCAATTAGGTTGATATCTGACCGACCTCTCGATGCAGATCCTCTGCATAGGAATAGAGATTCGGAGGTGTCAGATTAGTTAGGTTAAAGAGTTGACTTAACGAGATCGAGATAACCAAAGTCCTATATCGTATGCTGTCATGATACAGGCACGCATCCTCTGACCGGAGACAGATGTGTTACCATATGTCTGAGTATGTACATTTGGCAGACCAATAGGTTGATGACCTAACCAAGGTCTATACACCGACGCGCCGGTATGCATATAAGGGCATATGAGTAATACGATCTCTCAAAGGGATCATACAGGTTCATTTACTGAACCGGAAGGCATGAGCTCACTCATGAGATATTGGGAAGAATCAAATTCCGTGCACGGTCGTCTCGCTTTGGAAGCTTGACTGAATTTGTAGGTTTGATATATACTTTTGGAAAGTATATGATCAAGACCTAGTTATGATGTATGCTTTTGGAAAGTATATGATCGATACCAACTCCCAATGATCGAATGAGAAACTTACTGATAAAAACCCTGAAGTAGACAATATAAAGTTCATCTAATACTTCGGGTTTATTTTGAGTCTTCAAGTATGCATGATGTACAGGTATTGGGAATACCTGAGGGTGATATGATCATAAACGATTGTATAACCATGACGCTTCCATTCCTAGGGAGTGATGAAACGGGTCTGGATTTTAGTGACTCCTCTCAGTAGAGAAGTGATCTGATCTTGGTCCAAATGTTGGACATTGATCTGAATGTGATTCAGATGCAATGAGAAGATTAGATTTGCGGTCTTGATTTAATCAAGCATCTATGGGAGGCCCGCGATCTGGATTTGAGATATGATCTCAATATCCAAATCACTATACGTGGAACAATACAATCGCCCTATCCTTATCTCCAAGTATCCGTGGAGAAAGCGCATTATCCTTGAAAGAGTTCAGGATAATTTTATTGTTGATATGTGTATCCGAGCATTGAGAAAATTGATAATTAAAGTGATTTAATTATCATGAATAATACGAATTTGTTTCATATTATAAGGAGAGTTATCTAAGATAATTAAATGTGATTTAATTATCAAAGATGTGAATAATGTGTATGTGATTCATTTAAATCCAAGATGATTAAATGTGATTTAATTATCATGGATATGAATAATGTGGATAGAAATATCCATATTAGTCATATATATTATAAATGTGATTTCTAATATATAAGAGAGAGCTATTTGTAATTTACATTTGTTAATTAAATATTGATGTGAATTGGATTCACATTGGTCAGTTAATTGAAAATGTAATTCACATTTTATTTTGAGTTATGAATGTGATTCACAATTTTTCAATGGCAAGATTGCAATATTCACAAAATAATTATGAATTATTTTTGTAGAATAATTTACAACAAGTGTTATTGTAAATCTTAGAGATTTTCATGGAATAATGTAATCTGATGAGATCTCATGAGATTGCATGGGATTGCCACCAAATCCAATATTATGGAAGGAGGCAATCTTCATTCCATAATATCCATGCTTGATTGATTTAATTTGGGATTAAATCATATTGATTTATTAATATATATGTAATCTAAATTAAATTAATTGTTGTTGGTTTTTACCAACAAAATCTTAGCCATTAAAAGAAACACAATCAATGAGAGCCATTGGATTTGTGTTGCCCATGGATTGAGATCCATGGATCTCAACATATTATAAAAGGAGAGGTACCCCATTGCTCTTCTTTACACACAATGAGAACATAAGGCTCTCTCTCTCTCTCTCTTTTTATCTCTACACGCCCTCTCTTCCTCTCTCTCTCTCTCTCTTGTTCCGTCCACCATGGATGCCCTAGAGAGGTTCTTCATCGCCACAACATCATCGTTATGCTGCCCGATGGTTTGCTCGTGGATCCTCGTCTCCTTAGGTGTGCCTCGCTCGTGAAGAAGACGTCATATCTCGTGTGTCGAGATCAGGAGATCCGCCCTTGGATCATAAACATGGATTGCGAGAAGCACGCGTTTCATCAACACGCTCGCAAGCGTCTCCTCCGTCGGATCGGACTTGAGACAGGAGGTCTCTCCGTTTAGAGACTCGATCGCAACCACGCTTCAAGAGGTAATCCTATTACTTGTTTGTGGTTTAGATGAAATGATCCGAGAAGTGTTCTTGGATCATGTGGTTACGTCACATGAAAAATTTTAATTTCCGCTGCATAAAACAACTAGTACGACTAGTCGTTCTTCGTCGTATTCGATACGATGCTCACGCTTCCGTGATGCGCTTGAGGATCTCACCATATCCTTCAGAAGAAGGATATTGGGACATGGTTTTGGGGACCAGGTAGGAAGACCAGTATGCCGACATCTTCTCAAAAGAGGGATGGAATGATTCACGAACCACAATTATCTTACAATTTCAAGGTCTTTGATGCACACAAGCCAAACACAGAACAAACACGTAGATTCACCCACTCAACACTAGTGAAGGCATGTCTGGGCTCGACCACTTATCGTTTCAATTTTAATTTAGTGATAAACTAATCTTGAAAAATAAGAGGAGCTGTTAGGTGCCGAAATATTTCAGAAAGAATGTCCCGAGTTCATACAACTAGTTACATCTACTTTCAACCAGTATGGGTGTAAGTACGAACTGTTAGACGGCTACCCGTGTTACTTGAGGACGGAGCCTTTCGCAGTGTCCTTTAAACCACCCACTCCGCTAAAGGAAGTCAGACCATAAAATGACTACCCGAACCCCTCACTGAGAAGTAGCTAATTGTTTTTAAAAATAGTAGTCTGAATAAAATTTTTCGATTTTTGACTCTATCCTAAGAGTGCGATCTAGTCCTTACAAACAATGAGTGGGTTTCTCTCTACTATATACAAAGGTTAGTTTTATATTAATTTTATTTATAGTCACCTTGATTAGCAGTCCTAGTTTTAGATTAAGGTTATCACTGAAGTTTAGGTGAGCATAGAAATTCACGCCTAACGAGCAGTCCCAATTCCTTTAATTCCTAAGTTGTAAAACTAAGGAGGGAGAATCGAAAAAGGCAATGCAAGTATAAATCAATGATGCGTGCTTAAGAAGAAAACTTACAGTGACTCCTCATGTTCTTCATACGGGATGCAAGACAAGGAATTAAAATTGTACTAAATGATATGCACAAATGAAATCGCCCTAAGAAGATAGTTCTATTAGCAGGAAAGAATTGATTTAAAAATCTGGCTAGGTCGAACGATCTACCAATGTGTCTAGTTAATGAATAAGTGTGTCCTAGAAATTACAAGCACAATCACAGATAAATAAGCAAGCGTATATGTTCCTAATCCCTACACCACTCAAGTCAGGTCCCAACCACACAGAAGGGGTTGAAACAGACCCGACACACCACAGAGAAGTCTAGTCCTAAATTTTACAAATTAACAGGGTTCAAAGAGAGAGGGTCCCTATGAATGATGCAAAAATTAAACTATCTAAGCTCTCTCACACAAAAATTATAAATTCAATCTTCTTTGTAGATCCGTGAATAATATCCAAAAATCGCTCTGAGCTATCGACACAGAGAGATGATGTGGTTATTATCTGTAGAGAGAGAGAAAAGATGCAAAATATAATACAGAAAAATAAAATGCAAAAGAAATAAAAAATGACACAAAAATTAATTTCACAAAAATTAATTACAAAAAATAATTTAAAAT
Source organism: Ottelia alismoides (assembly GCA_037367405.1). Lineage (NCBI taxonomy): Eukaryota > Viridiplantae > Streptophyta > Magnoliopsida > Alismatales > Hydrocharitaceae > Ottelia > Ottelia alismoides. The sequence continues at coordinate 98,236 of JAZKJV010006300.1, forward strand.
CCTAAAAATTCACCGTTCTCCGACAAGAATGCCATTTTATGAGCACGAAATCTGCCTCTTTAATAATCAGGAAATGTCGTAGCATAGGAGGTAGATTTCGGTCAGCAAAAACCACACACTTTGAATGTTGTAAAACAATTTTTACTTGGCAAGTCTACCAAGGTCGAACACAGGGAACAATGATTTTTAGTTATAAGGTTTTAAATTAATTTAAATAATTAAATAATTGCTAGGTTAATTTCGGTATCAGAAAAATAAAAGAAAATAAAATGCAATGCAATGGTGAAAGATGCAACACGAAGAAAATTAAACAAAGAAAATGAAGTGCTGGATCTGTGAATTATGAATTTTTAATCCAATAAAATATTAATCACTATCCTCAAAGTTTAATCACAAATCAAAGGATAAATTTCAAGAAATATTTGTCCATTTAGCCCCGGGCTGCAGGATAAAAGAAGTTATTAATGAGATCATACAATGAGGTTATCGAAGAATATTTCAACCTCGAAAATTCCTTGTGATTGAATCCTTGAATAAATAATCAATTGTTCCAAGGGAATATGCCATTCTGCAAATACTGGATCCTCAAAGAGAGATCAAAGAATTTAATATCCTTGAAGGATCTTCTACAATAGATCAAATTCCTCAATAAGAATTACGAGAGAATTAATGAAATTAAATCTCCTTAAAAATATCAAAGAAATACAATAATTCCTCCTCGATCTTTTCCCCTGCAAATATTAATTTATCAAAAAATAATAATCATAAATGGTAAGAGAATTAATATGAACAAAAGATCCTCAAATAATGACCATCATTAAACATCCTCAACTTCATCCACAAGATATATAATATTAAAGAGCATTGAATAAGCTTAGAAACGATATATTGTGCATTAAAAAGTAAGTTCGCATGAGAAAGATTTGCCAAAATGAAGTTCATGGACTAAAATGTAATAAAATTAATTATTTTTATTTCAAAGAGGTCCCTAGAGAACTTATCTGTAATTTTCCAAAAGTAGAGGGTTATTCTTGTAAAATACTCCTATCCTGGGTACTTCTGCATTTTTTAAACTCTAGAGGGTCTTATTGCAATTTTCCAACGTGTCACGTGTGAGGCACGTGACGTTGACGTTGGTGTGCTGGCAGGGATGTCTTCATGAATTGCTGGAGAGGGAGGGGTAGCTGCAGTTTGCACCCGCTCCACATGCTCCTTACGTGAAGGGGTGCTAGACTGTGGGACGAGGCGCTCGAGGCGGCTGGAGGCGTTGGCCGGTCGGGATGTCAAGGCGGGCTGACGGAGGTGGAGGTCGTGTGTGAGGCAGCGACAGGCGGTCACGGGGAGCCACGCCCTGGTGGGGCATGGGGCTCGAGACCTGAAGGCGTCGGGCAACCGATGGATGCTGAAGGGGTCTTGGCTGGCTCCGCACAATGGGAGGCACATCAGGCGGCTGGAGTGAGGTAAGGGTGGCGCGATAGAGCCACAACTGAACCGAGGCGAGGGCAGAGTAGGTGCGAACGAACGTAAGTGGAGCTCTGAGGATGGAGCTACGTGACCTAGGCGAGGAAGAGGATGGTGGATATGGCTGGCCATGGAGGTGTCGCAACCGTAGGAGGAGCGCGCAACAAGGTGGCTGTGGTCGCTGCTGTGCAAACCCTGGTAGAGCAGGAAGGCATGTGACGGAAGGCGGTCTTGCAGTGACCGCCTTACCTGGAGGTGGCGAGGTCTGAGGCGACACGAGGGTGGTTGGGCGTACAAGTTGAGGAATAGATGTTGGTCGTAGGGCAATCGGTGATTGGTGGCGGCAGACGCGATAAAAAATGATAAACAAGATGTGGTCGGAGGTTTACCGAGGTTTAGGAGTCACAAGGGTGTTTTACTGATCTTCTCTTCGATCTTGGCAGTAGAGACAAGAGGAGCTCAGCTGCTCTGGAGTGGTACACATCGAGGGCCTCGTCGTAGGTCTCGCCGGCAAGGTGTTGGAGGTCATCGTCACCTTCAGAGTTCCCTCCGAAGCTGTCACCTTTGAAGGAGCTGTAGCTGGTTCTCTGCTCGTGTAGATGACAGATGAAGGGTGCTACAAGGTTCGCGATTTTATTTAAAGGAGTGGCTGAGGAGGAGGTGTTAATCGAGTGGGGGAGGTCGACCGTAACGACTGGTGAAGAGGAAAGGGCGGTGATGGTAGTTCACGCACCGGGGGGGGGGGGGGGGGGCGTTACAACGGCTAGGGAAGAGGAAGAGAGAAAAGAGAGGTAGTAGGGTGAGGTGGAGGTGCCATGTGGCTTGCCCAGAGGATGCCACGTAGCATGCTCAAAAGCTGCCATGTGTCACCCCAAAAAAAATTCAAAAATAAAAGAGAAAAGAAAATATAAAAGAAATAGAAGGAGACCTTGGATTGAAAAATTTCCTTCACAAAAATTATTTATCTCGATGAGATCTACAACTTTAATGAAGGACTCGGGAGCAGAAGAGATCATCTGTGTGAAGTGGTATTTTTGGTGGTTTTCAAGTGTATAGAAAATTGATTTTTTGGAGTTTTATATTTTTTGGTGGTTTTAAAAGAGGATAAATATTATAGAAAAATATGATAAAATCAAGAAATTTAATTACACAATAATATTTTTTTTGGATTTTTAATAAATAAGAAATTAGGTAAATAAATAGAAGTACGAAATACGAGAATTTTGTACAGACTCACAATGGTCACTCGGACATGGTTAGTTTCTTTGATTTCAGTCTTGACAAAGATTTGGATTTTTGTATCGTTTAATAAAAATTTCATCAACGAACACAAATGAAGAAGAAATAAAATTAACATGGTTAACTGTGTACATAAAAACTTAAGTTAAAAATAGCAAAAAGTTAAAATGCGCAAAAGAGGCTCAAAACCTGACTTTCACATATAAGCTCTGAATTTTACGAACTTAGTCTTGTATTGAAAGTATTTGAAAATGAAGTACTTTAAAAGTGAGTAGACCAAAATTGGACACTGTATGAGGTAGATATGTGCATTTTAGTCCATCAGATGGGAAATTAGGCTTTGAGATTGTTTGACACTTATTTATGTTAGTAAATTTTTTGTATTTTTTTATTTATTCTTGTTAGTAATATCTACACAATGGAGGTGGTTTGGGGTCAATTAGAGTTAGGATGAATTAATTAAAAACTATGGAAGTTAGTTGCTTTTTGGGTCAATTTACACTTGGGATTTTTAATGCAATTATGCATGATGAAATGCAAATATTATTTACAAATGTATGTATGCTAAGGATGTTGTATTAATGACTAAGTGCATATGGATTTTGGGGAACATAGCCCTAATTGACCAATTTTAGCATGATGAATATGAGATTCATCAATTAGATCTGTGAACCTTTCCCAGGTTTCATGGAGTGGCTCACTTGGGTGTTGGGTGAAGCTCGTAATATTGATCCACATATGATTAATCCTACTTATTGGGTAGAATTTCTTTAGGAATAGTGTCTTGAAGGTGGTCCATGTGGTGACTACTTCCCATAGGTCTTTCAGCCAGTAAGCTGCCTTATCCATCAAGGTGAAGGGGACATCTCTCAGCCTTATGTAGTCTTGACTAACCCCAGGGTGGCACAGGTTGTCGCGGACTAGCTCGAAGTCACGGAGGAAGGTATATGGTTATTCATGATTATTCCCTCCGAACTTAAGTAATAATGCGAGGTAATGCGGTTTGTGCTCGAACGTATCCTTGGGAGGTACTGGCCTCAACCAGTTATAATCTTCATCTAATTCTGGGAGGCATGTGTCTTCCATTACAGCTTCTCCTTGTCGTAGTTCCTCCATTTGTGCTCTAAGTAGTGTGTTGTGTTGTTCGGCAACAGTTACCCTAGCCAGAAGGGCTCGTAGTGGGTCGTTGTCGTTCTCATCCTCACCAAGGTTCTTCTTGGGAGTCATCGTGACTTCTTCTTCACCTTCAGATGCACATAAATCTGAGTTAGGCTCACAAATAGAAGGTTTAGGGGTTCTGCCAAAGATGAAGGTTTCTTTGGTAGGAAGGGAGTAAGAGAGAGGGTTAGTCAGGGGTTGACTAATACCTATAGGTGAAGGGAGCACCATGGTTTGGAGAAAAGGGTCAACCCATACCATGAGGTTTTGAGAAGAGGGTCATCTTGAAACTGAGGAGATGAGTTATTTGAGGAGCTTGGGGATTTGTTCGCAATTTGAATGAAAAACTCCAGATGAATCCATCTCAGATGAAAGGAGCAGTTTAGAGCACAAAGAAATAATGAGGAGAGAGAATCCACATGACATACAAATGTAAAGAAGATTCAAACAAAAAACACAATTCAAACTTCTCAATTCACCCACTCAACACTAGCGAAGGCATGTCAGGATTCGGCCGCTTATCTTTTCAATTTTAATTTAGTAATCAAACAGTCTTAAAAATTAAGCGGAGTTGTTTGGTGCCAAAATATTTCACAAAGATTGTCCTGAGTTCATACAACTAGTTGCATCTACTCTCAGCCAGTATAGGTATAGGCATGGACCGTAAAAATATGGCTACATGTTACTTGATGATGGAGACTTATACGATGTCCTCTAAACCACCCACTTTGCTAAGGAAAGCCAGACTGTAAAACGGCTACTCGAAACCCTCACTGAGAAGTAGCTAGGTGTTTCTAAAAACAATAGTTAGAATTAAAATTTTCGATTTTTGGATCTGTCCTAGAGGTGCGATCTTTTCCTTACAAACAATGAGTGGATTATTCTCCACTAGACACACACTTGATTTTAAGTTAGGTTACCTTGATTAGCAGTCCAATTTTAGATTAAGGTTATCATTAAGGTTTTAGATGAGCACATAAATTTATGCCTAACTATAAGTCCCAATTCCTTTAATTCCTAAATTGCAAAGACTGAGGAGGGAGAATCGAAAAAGACAATGCAAACGTAAATCAATGATGCATGCTTAAGAAGAAGACTTATAGTGATCCTTGTGTTCTTCATGCGTGATGCAATACAAAGAATTTTAAAAATTTACACTAAATGATACACATAGAGGAAAAATGCCCTAGGCAAATAGTTCTACTAGCGAGTTGATTTCAATTTAGATAATGTTGAATGATCTACAATAAATATAATTAGTGGAAGTGTAGCCTAAGAATTACGAGCACAATCAATAATAATTAAGCAAATGTATATGTGCCTAATTCCTACGCCACTCAAGTCGGGTCCCAACCACACATAAGGGGTTGAAAAAGACCTAACACACACAGAGAAGTCCAGTCCGAATTATTATAAATTAGAGGGTTCAGAGAGAGACCCTGTGAATAATGTAGAAAATAAACTAACTCTCTCAAACAAAAAATAAGTCTTCTTTGCAGACCCTTGAATTATATCCAAAAATTACTCCGAGCTATCTGCAAAGAGAGAAGATACGGTTAGTATATATAGAGAGGGAGATATGCAAAATATAATGCAGAAAATAAAATAAAAAGGAAGTAAAAATGACACAAAATTATTTTTCACAAAATTTAATTATAGAACATAATTTAAAACCCTAAAAATTCACCGTTCCTCGGAAACGGTGCCATTTGATAAAGCTCGAATTCGCCTCTTTAATAATAAAGAATTGTAGTATATGAGACGAAATTCGATCGATCAAAAACCATAAACTTTGAATGTTGTAAAATAATTTAACTTGGCAAGTATACCAAGGTCGAACACCGAGGAACAACGATTTTTAGTTGTGTGGTTTTAAATTAAATTAAATAATTAACTAAATGCTCGATTAGTTTCTGTGTTGGGAAAATATAGTGCAATTCAACGAAGAAGATGTGATGTGAACAAAATAAACAGAGAAATTAAAGCACCGGATCTGTGAATTATGTAATTTAATCCAAATAAATTAGTCAGTATAGTCCAAATAGATATATGATTAATCCTGTAATTATTTAGATCAATTGAGAAGAACTATCCTCGAACTTCCCTATAATCTAATCCTTAATTGAATCAATTTTTAATCACATGAAAAGTCAGGGAAAATAATTAATCTCGCCTCAAATAACTCCTGCAGAAAATATATTCTTTATTTATAACCACATATCATCACAAGAGAATTAATCAAATAAAATTCCACATTCAAGCCCCCTACAGAAATTAAATACTCAAAGATTGATCGTCAGTTATCAAAAGAGGATTGATCAATTTAAAATCATCACTAGATCCCTGCAAAATGAATTATCAATTTCTTCAATTTAAAATAGCACCAATAGGTCAAAGATCAGTCTGCACATACTAAGAGGTTCAAATAATAACAATCACCAATATCTAGCCTTAGATTTGTCAACAAGATGTATAATATGAAAGAGCACGGAATAAGCTTCAAAATGACATAATGTGCATAAATGGAGTTCGTGTGAGGAAGATAGGATAAAATGAAGTAGCATGGACTAAAGTGTAATAAAAAGATTACCTTTTATTTCAAACTTGTCCCTAGAGGGACTTATCTATTATACCTAGAAACTGCCATGGCTTAGGGACAATTTGCTCAAGGAACCATGTGCGGGGCATGTGACCTGGGTTGGCGGGGACCTTTATGCAATTTCTGGAACTTTCATGGTGTCTGTGAAATTGTCCCAAGGGGGCACGTGCGACTCACGTGCCCTACTGGAGTGGGGGTCTTCTGCAAATCTTATGAATGGCAGGGGATGGGGTATAATTCACTCACCACACACGTGTTTCGCACACGCCACAGATGGATCGGGTCTGGAGGGGTTGAGGCTTAGGCTTTGAGCCTATGTGGTAATGGCAGGGGCTTCCGAGGGCCCGAGCCTCGAGGGTCAAACTATTGCTTCAGATGGAGGTACGGAGGGGATTTGGACCGTTAGATCTGATCGAAAAGATTAGATCCAATGGTGGTTGGAGCTTCTGTTCTTCCCCTTTCCTTCGTAGGCACCGACATGTGGGCGGAGCTCCAACAAGCCCCTCGAAGCTCCTCTAGATGATGATGGGGTCGGTGAAGGTCGGGGAAGCCTGTTGATGGCTCCACGAAGATGATGCGAGGGGGTGGTGCTCAGAGAGGGCCTAGATTTTACCGACGACGTGGACGTAGCAACAAGATGCTTGGAGATCGAGATGGTCATTGTGATTCCGGCCACTCGAGTATTCCAGAGACCTGCAGAGGTTAGTGACTAACCGAAGCAATGTGTAGTTGGTCGGGGAATAAGTGGTGGAGACTCTATCGAGGCAGAGGAGGTGAGTCTCCGTGGTTATCCGAACTTTGCAAGGATGAAGACGTTTCGGGGATCACAGATAGGGGGGAAGAAGTTTGATGGTGACGAGCGAAGATGGGGGTCGTGCGATGGATGTAGTGGTACTTTCAGAGTGTACTAAGGTGCAGTAGGTTGAGTGTGAAAAATCAAAGAAGACAAAGGGGAGGGGGGGTACCTGGAGGTTGTCGTTCCGCGAGAGGAGACCTGAGCTCTTGTAGCTACTAGGATTTGCAACACGACCAAGATGATAGCTGTAGATCTCACCAAGATCTCCACCTCGTCATTGTCAGCGATGATCTCCTATACTTGTTGTCACCAGAAGGAGGGTCAGCTGGAGGGTATGATCTGAAAGTTGGTGGATAGGTGTTCTGGAGGTGGTGGCACGATTATATAGGAGGAAGTAGGGAAGGGCTTTACACGGGGAAGGTGATTCAACGACTATGAGATGGGGGGCGGTGGCCGTTATGCGGAGGCTGGCGGAGGCGTAACAACGGAGGTTGAGGAGGAGCGGCGACCGATATGCGAGAGAAAGGGGAGGAATGGTCACGCGTTACGCATGTGACAAGAAGGATGGTAGGAGAGACGGCTTGAGGAAGAGGAAACAAGTCACGTGTTGGGCACGTGACCTGGGGGAGGAGAGATAGGAGAGAGGGGTGCCACGTGGCATGCCCAGGGGCTGCCACATGTCACTTCTAAAAATATTTCAAAAATAGAAGAGAAAGAAAACAGAAAAGAAATAGAAGGATATCTCGGATCGCATGAAAGTTGTTCGTCTTGACGAGATCTACAACTTTCATGAAGGAACCAAGAGCAAAAGAGGCCAACTATGCAAAGTGGCATTTTTGGTGATTTCCATGTATATAGAAAACCAGCTTTTGAGGGTTTTACAATTTTTAGTAATTTTAGAAGAGGATAAAAAATCTATAAAAAATATGATAAAATAAAAGACACTTAATTACAAATTAACCTATTTTTTGGATTTTTAGTAACTAAGAAAATCAAGAAATAAATTAATAGGAAACAAGCAAATTTTGTATAGACTCACAGAGATCACTCGGATACAGTCAGTTTCTTTGATTTTGGTCTTGATCTAGATTTGGATTTATGCTGCTTGATAAAACTTTCATTAAAGAACACAATGAAGAAGAAATAAAATAAAAAGGGTTATTTATGCACATAAAAACTCAGGTCAAAATTTGTAAAAAGATAAAATGCATAAAAGAGGCCCAATACCCAACTTTCACATATGATCTCTGAATTTTACGAAATTGGTCTTGTTTTGAGGGTATTTGAAAATAGAGTACTTTAAAAGTAAGTAGATCAAAATCGGACACTCTTTGAGGAAGATATGTCCATTTTAGTCTATCTGATGTGAAATTAGGTTTTAGATTTATTTTTCACTTATTTGAGTTAGCAATTTTTTATTTTATTCTTGTTAGTAATATATATATATATATAATGAAAGTAGTTTCAGGTCATTCGGAGTTAGGATGAATTAATTAAAATAGGGAAATCAGATGCTTTTTAGGTCAATTTACACTTTGATTTTCGGTTCCCTATTTTATGCAATTGTACATGATGAAATGTGAATATTATTTACACATTTATGAATGATAATGATATTATATTAATGATTAGATGCATATGGATTTTGAAGAATATAGCTAATTGACCAATTTTAGCATATTGAATCTGTGATTCATTAGTGCTCGATATGCTCTCTTTGTCTTCATGGAAAATGCTGCACAGATACACATGGCCATCTTCGTCGATTAGTAGCATAATTGATCCATCTTCTCCTCTGATTCCGTTTCTCTCCCTTAATTTGTGTGTGTTTCTTTTGTGGGTATGCTCTTTTATTCTCCCTTCTCTCTCGATCTTGAAAACTCCCTCTATGATGAGTGTTTTGCTTCCAGATGGCTCTCTGATCGTATTGGCTCTTATGGGAAGAGGTAGCCTTTATGGGGTTGGTGAGATTGGTGAACTGTACGACACGCTCATAGAAGCTTTTCACAATGAGTCCAATGATGGTGATGGTGTGATCAAAGGGGTGGTCCTCGAGGGTGGAGTGGGAGAGGTGGCCTTGGAGCAGTGAAGGGATTTGGAGGGTGATGTGGCAGGAGCAGTCACAGAACTCGAGGAGGATCAACTCGACCATGATCTGGATGGAGGCTGGGGTCTTGTTCATGTGAGTCGGTTGGGGAGCCGCACCTCTTATCATGTTGGGTTAGGCAGGGTCAGACGCCAACTCATTAGACACCATGGGTTGGGGAGAAGCTCTAGGGCTGTCGCGCGATGTGTCTTGATTGCATGGGAGGAGTAAAGGGTACCGCATTAGAGATAAGGAATATGTAGGGTTTATCAGGGTGATGAATCTCCATTTCATCACCTTTATTCTTTCATTTTGGCCTTTAACCCTATTTAAATGCATGAATATGTCATTAATTTATCAAAATAAATATTCATTGATTCGTCCTAAATGTTGTACAAAAATAATGTACATTTATTGTATTTATTGCCAAAACAAACGAATAAAGGAAATAAAAGAAAAAGAGCGAAGTGTCAAGGACAATGAAGTGGTCCTAGCCCCCATACTCGGTCATCATGATGACTTAGTCGACAAGGAAGAAAGTAGGGGGAGATAGAGCGGCTAATTGCACAGAGACCACAGTCGGATCACTCTACAAAATAGGCTAATAATTACTTTTTGGGACTACATCTCAAATAAAGAAACCTTGTACATGAAAATTGTAGTTAAAATTGTATAGACATATACAAAATTTATTTCATACAAAAATAATATCCAGTGTACATTTTATACACAGAATAAAGTCCTAAAACCAAAACTTCACAGACCGATATCTCCAATAAAAACTCAAAATGTATCAAAACCATATTTAGTTATATATAATTTTTAATAATATATTTAATGAAGGTGGTTTCATATTTTTTGGAGTCAAGGTGTGAAAGTTAGGTTTTATGTACAATATACCCAAATAAAATATTCTCTATATTATTTTTATAATTTTATATTTTTTTGTAATTTTATAAATATTATTTATATCATACATACATATTAAAACTAAAATAAAACCATAAAGAAAATATTAAAATAAAATATGAACACTAAATACATAGATGAAAACACAATAACTATACATATATAATATACACCTATATTTATTTAAGCGTATATATGATATCATAAAAATATAATAAAAATATATTTAAGTATATAAAAATATGTTGTAAATATATAAAAACAAAATAAAATAATATAATCAAAACTAAAAATGAAAATAAAGCACTCAAAACATAGATAAATATACCTATGAATAAAACCCTAAAAATACACTTATAATAAAACACCTTGAAAAAAACTAATAAATATAAGTATAAAATACTAGTCCGCTGGGGAAGAATGACTAATCTATTACATCTGCGCTAGGAAGGGAATGAGCATACTGGTTATCTTGTCTTAGAAGCAATTGTCGACGGGGGAAGAGGGGTAGGGGACGTGATAATGACGCACCTCGACTACTCTATTCTGAGCTCGCCCCTAGTCTCTTTGGATGAAATGAAATTCTAGCTTAAAGGGTCCCAAACAACAGAGGACAAAAGAGAACCTAACAACACTTTTCTTGTTTCCAGTCCAGCTAGTCGAGTTTATGGTCATGCCACCCCAATGTCTCGCACCCCTCCTCGGTCTAGTTCTCCGTAATGAGTTGTATTCGTTTAGAAAGGGACACATTAGGTTTCCTTCTAACATCTGGTTTGAAGAATGCCCTAATCTAGACGGGATTTCTGAATGCATTATTCAAAAATCAGACTTTTCTTGCTACGATTAAATATGGAGAACTAATCAAATTCGCCTATTCTTCTTATATATTTCTGACCTCCCACAGGAGGCCAACTTCAATTCACCAAACCCAGGTTCATCTCGTGTAGTGATTGTGGACTTGGTCACTTCTTCTTTTGAAAAGTACGAGGAGGAAAGAAGCTAGGAATGGCCAAAATTAGAAACATTTTTCATTTTATAACCTAAAAATAATAAAATCAATTACCATTTATTATTCATTTTCAAAGGTATTTTTGCCTTCGAATTTCCTACTTGGTCCATGTGGACCAATCAGGTGCTTCCGTTCGTTGACCTAGGTCAATTGTACTGCTTCCTTCTGACTTCTGTTAGAACACCACGAGGGCGCTACTTCATTGATATATCATGCCTCCGTTCTTCATCCATTGCCCTCAAGACTTTTACTACCTGTAGACATCTCATCCTAGATCCACGCCCTTCCTAGAATCCCCACCAACTCTTAAACGATTGCACGTAATCGATCCTCGAAACTCGCTCAAAAACCATCTATAAATAAACCCCTCCAATCTCCTTTTGCTTGTTGATTGTTCCTTGGCCTGTTTTAGCATCTCAAATACCTCCATACATCTCCATCTTGGTGACAAGAAGCTTTAGGTGTGGCTTTGCAGCGAAGAGAACGGCTCAGAGGCGCATCCAATCACCTACAACGGACCTCTGGTGCATGGTTCTGCTCTTGATCTTCTAACTCAGCTGAGCCATTTTCTCTGCATTACTAAGTACTTTGGGAGTAGTTTTTATTCTGTATCATCAATTTTAAGTTCAATCAAGCAGATAGCGTTGATTTCACAAATCTCAATTCATGGAGCTAAAAACTCCAGGTCAAAATTAGAAGCATCTAACCGCTGACTCACCCAGATCTTCGTACAATCTCTCTCCTCCTTGCCTTATACACTGGATATCCACTTCATCCAACCCAGATCCATAGTAGATCTAGGATTCAGAGCTCCCTCTGTCGCCCATCACCAGAGCTCCCCCTCCATTCCATTCCCCACGTTGTTTCGATCAATTCCTGGGTGGAGGAGATAGACCTCGCACCCAAGAACATTTTGGTGCTAACTTGCAGGTATAGGGATGCGTTTGAGACCTTGACGACCACTTGGAGCGGCTTTAGGTGCTTCGACTTCGCAGGAGCACCGCGAGCCCCCTCGTTGTCCTCGAAGGCCACCGTTGCACACGGAGGAAGCCCAGTTATCTGTTGGGCCTGTTGAAGGAGTGATTGACTACTAGAGCACATAGGAACGAAGGATCGAAGTTCGTCGGTGGCTTGTTCTTGCAAGACCCTCGAACATTGTTGGATCAAGAAGCCCTTGACGTGTCCAATTCTAGCCATTGGATCAGACGAACCATTGTCCCCTTCCAGCCGCAAGACCTTACACGTGGCGACATCAGAACGATTAGATCCCGAACATTAAGTGAGTAATTTTCGAAGTCCTACTCCTTACTTTTTGTAATTACTAGAAAGTCTTGTAAATATTCTATGTGAGTTTAAATATCGTTGTATGTGATTTCCTATTTATTAAAAATAGTTGTCGTATCCTAAAAATCACCAAAAAATAGGAGTAGATACTGGATGCATGCTTGTTCACGTTGTATACTTACATTTGCATTTTCTGCCCTTTTCCTATTTTCTAAAAATAAAAAGCCCATGACAAGTCCCTGTTTGTCTTTAAAAACCCCCAAAAAATATAAAACGGGTTTAAAATTTTCCAAAAAAATAGTATGTGCTTATCACAGTGTTTAATACCTTAAGACCAAAAATCCCTAAAAAGTATAAAAGGAAATCACCTAAAAAGTAAAAAGTCCCAAATCCTATAAAAAGTAAAAACTCTAAAAATCCAAAAATACTGGTTCATGTTTGATATTTTTACTTATACATATATATTAGTATATATTAAAAATAATTTTGAGAATTTTTGGTATTATCAAATATTTTTAAATACCAAAAATATTTGGCCTAATTAAAATTTCCCTGATTTTGTGTATTTGGAACTTTAAAATTTCTTAAAAATTAGCAAAATTTACTCAAAAGCACAAAAACATTAGAAAAATATTAAAAGCCTAAAAACACTTTATTTTCTATATTTGGGTCATTTTTATCTATTTCAATACACATAGCACCTTATACCCATATACTTATTATATTATTATAAAGATTATAAATACCTTAATATAATTTTGAAAACCTTTAAAAAAATTAAAAAATACAGCACCTCCTATGAGAGCAAAAAATCGTGAGAGCATGAGAGCAGTGATTCTGGACCACTAGATTCTGTCTTTTCTCCCCTAGTAGAATTTAGTGGTCCAGAATCACTGCTTTCATGCTCTCACAAGTTTTGGCTCTCATAGGATCACTCCTCCCTATATATAGTTATCTTATATATTTAAAAGAAAAAGAAATATAAAAACCCTAAAAATATAAAAACAAAAAAAATAAAAATTCTTATAAAACAAAAAACCCATATCCTTACGTTAATAATGTGCATATCTATGTATACATCATTATAATATTTATTATTTATTTATAAATAATATTGAGTGCTACATGGTGTGTTCCCTATGTTCGACACCCTATTCTGCTTGTCACTATACGTTCATTTTTGTAGGGTTTATAATAAATGTTGATTCACCTGCTTCATTAATTGATTTATACTACGCGGGTTGATTGTTGTTCCAATCACCTAAGGCATTGTGAGGGGTCAACTCAGCGCCATCGCTCTTGCCTTGTGTGGAGCGTACAACTCCCTCCTTCGTGTTAGGTTTGGTCAGCTAACATGGGGTCATCCACAGATATGGAGCACTAGGTCCATTGACGAATGCATGGAAAGAAGGGGAGCAGACGGAGAGGAGCCACCTTCAACGACGTTACAGTAGACATGTAGGAGTCGTAGATACGAGCATCGAGGAGAAGAGGTGGATGAAGAGGTGGGAGCGATAACCCTAGACAAGAGCTGCATTGGGGAAGAGGCAAGGATTTCGATAAAAGTTCAAGGACAAAAATGGTAACATGGGTTGAACATGAGGGATAAAATTAGAAGGCATCACAAAGGCCAAGGGTGAAAATGAATTTTTTTTGCACAAAAACTAATATGAGCACGTGACTTGACAATCAACGGGCCTTAAGATATGGATTTTTATCACTTGTGTTTTTCTTAACAGCTGCAATATCACCTATGTCCATCACTTTTTTTAATATCATGTGTCCCTACCTTGAAAACGCACAGCTCAACCCTTCTGTTAATGTAAAGTAGGCATGTAACTGATTATTATGAAAGGACAGAACTGTGAATGTTATAAGATATAGGGCACACCTGATATTATAAAAATAAAAGAGCCGATATTTCAGAAACTAAAACCTTATAGGACATAGACATAAATGATTTAATACACATATGTATATAATCAAAATATGCCACATTAAACAATTGTCCCCTCCTTTCTGAAAACAGGATTCACTATTTACACGAGAAGGAAACTGGAGATCCATAGATGACACTTCTGATTAGAAAATTACCAAAGACAAGGAGAGACTGTATAAAGAAACTTGGTTAAAAGTTTTTGCACATAAACGTCTAGCTAAAAGTTCCTACATAATACAGAACCTACACAATGATCTAAAGCACAGAAATTCCCCAAAAAAAGAAAATCTGAGTTGCACATCAACAGGAAGCTGGCAAAGAACCCCTCCACAGGCAGACAGGGGTTTCACTTCCTTCATCTCCTTTTGGGAGGTCGTTGATCATCATCACCACCGTCGTCTTCAGAGTCATCCCTGCCTGATCTCTTTTTTCCCGTCATTGCATCCTTTGTGGAATTACCACCTACATCATCATCATCACTGTCCTCGCTGGGAGTGGCCTCATCATCATCAAAGTGATGCAGTCCCCCATTTTCAAGTCCTGGCTCAAAGTCACTTGAATGCTCTTCATCTTCAGCACGTGCTATAGGCCCTACCAAGTATTCAGTCCCAAGCTCCTAAGAAATGCAAGCAACGAGGCAGAAATCAACATAGAGCAATATTAAGAGGTGCCTAAACATATACATTTTCCACAGATTTACAGGAACCCAGGCATATAATGCATATATGCTGCACAAAGATAACGGAAATGAAGCATTATATATATATATATATATATATATATATATATATATATCCCATTGACTATAATATTTGGAAAACAATTATACTGTAATGAGGCAATGAAACTTTCATATTCCAAAAGAGACTAAGAAAGAAGAAAATGCAACAATGGTCACATCACCCATCAACCGAGATAATCCACGAAAGAGTACTTTTTATCTAGCGTCCATTTCTTACTTGGGTTGCATCCTTCTGCATTTGCTTTCATCTCATTCTAGATCTTTGAAAAAAAGAAATTTATTTACTTAGGGTAGTTTACCAATGACAAAGGTCCCAAGTATGCCTCAATTCCCAATTACAAGCTTAATTTTTGAAATGTAACAAATATGATACAAAACCTTAAACTGCAGAGTTTCACATCAAAGTAGAAAGCTTATGAATGCATGTATTTGAGATTAAAAAACAAGATTAGATCACTCTTTATTACATTTCTAAAATGAACCCCATAATTTGCAATCAATGCATAGTTGGGTTCCTTTTCAATTTACCCATTTATTTATTATTCAAACAAGCACCTACATGATTGGTGATGTACAACAACACTGGGATCACTATGAATGAATGTATTTGAGATTAAAAAATAAGATTAGATCACTCTATTACATTTAAAATGAACTCTATAATTTGCAATCAATGTATAGTTGATGTCCTCTTTCCAATTTACCCATTTATTAATTAAGCAAACAAGCACCTACCTGATTGGTGATGTACAACTGACACTGGGATCAATTCCAACAAATCTAAACCATGTGGTACAGTCATGGCCAGTCGCTAATGCATGTAGCAAGCTCAGCTGGGAGTTGGTCATACTAAAGTAGCCAAAAGAAATTGAAACACAGAGGCCTAGTAGAAAAACGCACAAATCAACTAAAGCAGGCAAAATAACAACGGGAAACCAGAAAAATTATATATCCAGATGAACTCAAATAATCTCAAACATTCAAGGGCAGTCTCAGAAAGCCCACAAAATCAACTAAACCCCAATTATTCCATCTCCTTATCTCAAGATTGATTCCCATGAAAATAATCAAAACCTTGACATAAGCAAAGTTGAAGAAGAAACTTAAGAGACTCCAAATAACGCCATGTTCACAACAAAACACATTAAGGTACATCACCAAATGATCCTTGCACACAATCTATAAAATATTCCAACAGCAAATCCATATTTAAGAAATGCCACAATATTATGCAGCAAGTTTACAAAGACAATCCATCAAAAAAATAATGTAACAAAAAAACAGCAAGCAACAATATCCTTGAGGTAGATCCCTTAACATAAAAGTTAATATCTGAAAATGAAGAAGCTGCCTCATATCAAAGAATAGAGTAAGAATAATTTAACATGGGGAAGGTAAAGCGGGTACAGCATGTTTAGCCAAATCACTAGAACGTTCCAATCCAGTAAGCATTTCTGACATGGAGAAAGGCAACACCACTGTAGAGTCTGACAAAAGGAGTCTGACAAAGGGTAGATTGAAAATGGTAACCATGGCAATAGAAATATTAAAAATTCAACCCAAGTACATGAGGTTGGTCATAATAGTTCACGACTGAAATGAGTCCAGGATCAAGATCTATCAGTATATAAAATCTTGCAAAGCACAAGACTATCTTGGGCTAACAACAGATTCGTGACTCCAATACTCTAATCGCTTGCTTTTCCAAAGGTCCAAAGATGGCTGCTAAAAATTAATATTCATCCCAATGGTATTACCATTAGATAATCCCCGAGCTCATCAGAAATACAAGTAAAGGCAGCTACATACTCATGCTCTCAGTTTTGATGTACGATGAACAATTAATTATATGAGAAACTCCACGCCCTCAAACATTTAACCCACTCCATTTAGTAGTTTTTAATTAAAACGAACAACCGCCTGAAACCACCCCAAATCACACACTCATCTGCTCTAAGGAAGAAAAACTCACAAATAGGCGTACTAGAAAGTATCGATCCTTCGCGAAAGACCATAAACCCTAACTCCAAAAACCCTAGAACAGGAAAACAAGCCCAATGACCCTACAAAAAACATCAAATTAAGAAAAAAATCATTTTTTACCGGCTCTACTTCCTCGTCATCCTCGTCCTCGTCGAACTCATCATCCTCGTCGTCATCGTCGTCGTCGTCACTTCCACCCTCCACCTCCGCGAGCTCGTCCACGTCGTTCTCGTCCTCCTCCTCCTCCACTACAATCTGAACCTCCTCCTCTCCATCGTCATCCTCTCCATCATCGTCGTCGTCGTCGCTATCCCCGCTTGCCTCATCGTCGCTGGGCACCTGTATCACGTCATCGGAGGCATCCGCCTCCTCGTCACCGCTAACGCCGTCCTCCGCCGCCATCACACCTTCACAGCTGCTGTCTTTACCATTGGCGAACTCGATCTCCTCCGCCTTCGGATCCATCTTCGCTGCCGAGGACCGAGACCTCGCCTGAATCAGGATGGATATTTTTGGGGTGATTAAAAAATAGCGAAAATAAGGATATTGCTGGGAAAAGGAGGCGAAAATAGGGAGAGGCTTTTTTTTTGCGAGAAGGCCGTGGGAATGTGATGAGGGAGGGGAGGGGTTGATCTGCACCGTTGGAGGAAGACCAGGACGCGGATCGGTGACGTGGGGTTAGATCGGGCGGCTGATATAGGGATGCCCCGGGATCGTGTTTGTGGGTGTGGGAAATAAACGCGAGTCTCTCACGCGAGAGAGCTCGTGATTTGGTAAGGGTGACTTTAGTATTGCTCGATGGATAAGGGAAAAGCGGATAACGGCGTGGATAACGATGGCGTTGGAGGTGGACCTTGGATAAGCCGCGCTATGACCGCGAGCAAGGAGTCTGGATATCCGGATTTGGTGGGATAGTGAATCGTGGGTGTGTTGTTTGATGGTACAGTTGGATCCGGTTTTCATGTGCTCTCAAGTAGAGTTATTGTATCCAAGGTTTTAAAAATCGAATCGGACATTAAATCGGGTATGTATCGATTTTTTATTTTTATAGTCAGATCAATGAGATCGATCGGTTGAACCGGTAATGATGTCAGCAATTCAAAGAAACAGAAAAAGTCTGAACCGTTATATTATTGGTTTGGTTCGGGCGGTTCAACCGGGTCGAACCGAGTTAGACCGATATATCATATACATAAATATGAAAAATGTTATATCATATCTTTCAAAGATTTGTTTACTATTATCCTTTCAAGTTTTTCCAATAGCACTTATACCCCTATTTTCAATACAATTGCATGTGTCTCCTGTATTTTTACAAAATCAATAGTAGTGGCCTTTTATTAGCACATTTGTGCTCGCATTTTATACCAACATATGGATGATAATGTGATTTTTTTAAGAAAATATAGGAGCACACATGAAAATACTTAAAAGTTAGGAGTATAAACGTTCTTATAAAAACTCGAATGTGCATAATAATAATATTTCATAAAAATTTATATACATACATATATGTAATGTAATTTTAAAACTATTTTAAACTCCAATTGATGACATGTGTTGTTAATTTATTGCTTCTCATATTATGACAATGACAACGACTTCTTTGTTCGTTATTGTTATAAGTGAACAACCTCACATACAATGTGGGAAGAGATAGGCCATGCTCATATAGAATGAATGGATAAGTGATAATGAGTCATTCGCACATATGAAGGAGAACAGATAAATGGGTACTATAATATGCATTAGAATGAGACTAGATTATGAATATTTATGAAAAAGTTTGTATTTTATTAGTTTTTTGGAAATTATTTTTTTCGTCAAAAAAATGGATGGTTGAACAAATGGTTTAGTTCAATTGGTTCAACCGGGTTTAAGACGTCCAACCGGGTTTTGATCGGTTTTGACTGGTTTTTATTTTCTGAATAAAAACCGGGTGGTTGGACCGTTTTTCCTCCGATTCTTGGTTTAACCGGTTCAAACGTCCGGTTCGATTCAGTTTTTAAAACCTTGATTGTATCCAAATTTGAGAGGGAAAATGTTTGAATATAAGATCCAAACCCTTGAAAATGCACGAGAAAAGTCTCAAAATATATTTTAAGCGTTATATTTGTAAGATGTGTTTGGTTCATGAGTTATCTGAGGGAGGGTAACATTTTTTGTGTTTTGGTGTTTGGTTGGTGGGTTTAAAGTTGAAGAGTTTGTGTGATGTGATTGCATCGAAATTTGAAAAAGTGGGTAATTATTGTGAACTGATTGTATTGAAATTTTAAAAAAAATGTGTACTTATTGTGATGTGATTGTATTGAAGTTTGAATAGTGAGTAAAAGTTGAATATTTTATAATTTTTAGATGATATGATTGTATAATATATATTTTTTATGGAGAGAGAGTAGACCCCACAAAGAGGTAGAGAAATGAGTTTTGAGGGTAACCTTTCGAAGGGAAAATGGGGTTGTCTCATATGAAGAGCTAACTTCGCTCTTCTGATCTTATTTTTTCATTTTTTGAAAAATGAATATATGAAAACTCATCAATATATCTCAATATTATATCATTTAAATTTCATGTGAAACATATACTTCTACGACCTCCAGATGATTGTCTAGATTTCAACAATTCTGTGATCGTTTAAAAAATGATTGTTTAGATGAAGGCAATATACGTCTCCGTTTTGCACGAAACTTGAATGACATGATATAGAGATATACTGATAAATTTTCACGGATTTATTTTTAAAAAATAAAAATTGAAAGAAATAAGACGATAAGTCAAGTTAGCTCCCCCATGTAAGAACTTCATTTTACTCATTTTGTAAATATGTGTAACCCTAGTGATATTCTCGGATTCGTCTGATTGAACCCGAAATTATAAGGGATGATTGGAATCCATTCGCACATAGTTCTTTTATTTTTTTTCTTCCTTGAATATGTTGCTTCGTCGTATCTTTTATGTAATTATGGATTAAGTACAATAAGATTAGAGAATTTACATGTTGATACAGAGGCAGCATTGAAGGTTTGGTTGAGTATTAAGCAGCTGCATAGTGGTTCAAGGCAACGCCAATCTCGAAGCATCAGAACTCCAGAGTTCATAAAAATCGAATGGTTGTCGTGGCTCAAAAACAAAAATAAAAAAGATAGTTAATTTGGGACGAAAAAAGTTTTCAAGTAAAGAATAAATTTGCAATGCACCTCTTTATACCAGTTTCCATACTCGTTTCTTCACTATTGAACACACTCTCACTCATTATCCACATTTTTTGAAAAAATAACCTGTAAGTTTTAGTCACTAATAGGCTAACCATTAATTGAGGTCACTTTATTTTAAGATTATTTTGTACCCCTTCGAAACTTGATTCGATGAGGAATAATGTACCCCATTATGAAATAAAAGAATTTTATTCTATAATAAATAATTGGGTAAAATGAGGTTGTCCCTTGAGGAGCGAACTTAACTATCTTTGCCCCCATTTTTCTATTTTTATTTTTTAAAATGAATCTTAAAAATTCGTCACTATATCTCTATATTATGTTAATCAAGTTTCATACAAAATAGATACTCTTATGACCTCTATACAGACAATCATTTTTTAACAATCGGAGAATTATTGAAATTGATCACATATGGATGGAGGTCATAGGAGTCTCTGTTTCACACGAAACTTAAATGATATAATATGGGGATACAGTTATGAAAATCCATAAAAGTATTTTTCAAGAAAAAAAAAGTAAGAAAAATGGAGCTGGGAGATGCCCTAAAAGGCATCTCCATTTTACCTTAAATAACTATGCAATGAGATGATCACATCATGTAGTAGTTATTCATATATTGTCCTTTGAGCCATCATTTAGTATTTATTCATATATTATCCTTTGAGCAAATCGAAGAAGAATAGATGATAAATTATAATATATCTTCGTCATCATGGAATAAGTTGATAACTCATGATTGCATAATCCATTTTATCTATATCAACAATGCTTATTCATTCATTATCCATTAAACCAATGGAACAAGAATAGACGATAAGTACAATTTTTTTCTTATTACTTGCCATTCATCCAATCATTACTTTCACCTTCAATTTCTTACGTGTATATAACTACTATAATATTTGTGAATGTAAATAGTTTTATGATTTTCTTTCCAACATTTTCTTCTACAATAATGTCCTCAATAATAGATGTTCAACAATGCATATGTTACTGCTCGGGATTTTTTTTAAATAATTATTAAAAAAATCATAATTAATTAAATAAGCACGGTTGAAAAATTTTTAAAAAATAGGTATCGATCGGCACCTGAGGTGCCGATTTGGGGTGCCCCATCCAAATCGGCACCTCAGGTGCCCATTTGGGTGATACCCGTTGCCCCCGCTCCAAATCGGCACCTCAGGTGCCGATTTGGGGAGGGGCTCCAACGGCCCTCTCCCAAATCAGCACCTGAGGTGCCGATTTGGGAGAGGGCCGTTGGAAATTTGCCAACGGTCCCCTCCTCCCCCATTTCTTATATAAACCCCCCTCATTCCATTCTCCTTACATTTCCCCCCTCTCCTTCTTCATCTTCTCCCCTCACTCCTCTCTTATTTCACTCACTCGGTTTTCTGAAGCGGGATTTCTTCTCTCGATCTGCTAATCTTATTCAAGTAAGAATAAGATATTTTTTGTAGCCTATTTTTTTGTGTATTTTTTGGAGGGTCTTATCAGTGAGGGCGATATATATGTTCGGATACCCGATTATATTATTATCTTTTGGATAACATTTCTTTAGAAGACACGCGTCTTTCAGGTAATTTTACTTGTATTAAATTTTTTGTAAATTTAATAAGTAAATAGATGACCAAACCGGATTTGGAGCTTCAGATAATAAAATGACTAAATAAAATAACTAATTTTTATCTTCTGTAGCATTTTCTAAAAGATGAATATCTCAT
The DNA here is from genome assembly GCA_037367405.1 of Ottelia alismoides. Taxonomy (NCBI): domain Eukaryota; kingdom Viridiplantae; phylum Streptophyta; class Magnoliopsida; order Alismatales; family Hydrocharitaceae; genus Ottelia; species Ottelia alismoides. Next base: position 120,380 of record JAZKJV010006300.1, read on the forward strand.
TCTTGCCGGATATGGAGAAGCTTTCAGTCAATCGCAATTTGCAGGATCATCAATTGCTTATCCTTCGAGTCCGGGATACAGCTGGCAGGAAGTTCCACCAATTCAACCAAGATTCGTATCTACAGGTAAAATTATAGTTAATTTATTACATTGCAGTCTCCTCTTACTAATTATTTAATTTATGTGACATATAATGTAATTAACATCTTTCAGATATGAGCTATATCGAGTATGGCTTTAGAGGGTCTCAAATCGGTGAAGCTGGATTTAGAGGTTCAGGTATAAATATATTATGGGATATAAAAACTCATTTCAATACGTTATGTCTAATTTTTGTGATACTTACAACAACTAAAATGTCTCAACCTTATAGGACCATCGCGTCAATTTGACTCTGGACCCTCTCAGCTCATACTGTCTACTCGATATAGTTCAGGAGATTTGCAGTCGTAGATATTTGATAGTGTTCGGCAAATGGAGGCAACTGATTTCGATAGACAGTTGTTTGGTATATCCACGATAATACCACAACAACGTCCGGACCTGCCTCGAAGACCTTCTACCGGAGTAAGGATCACTGAGCCTCCTCCATCAGAGCCGCCTCGCCATTCAACAAGTGTACGGACGTCAAGAAAATCAGGAATCCCAAACAAATCGAACCGCCACGGAAGTCGTCAGCCAGACCGCATCCTCCAGGGCACGTTCCAACGCATTCAGAACAAATGGCCAAGCAAAAGAAGAAGAAGACAACACATGAGGAGACTCAACAAAAATTGGGAGATGGAGGGAAAGGAAACGACAAAGGAGGAGGTGCAGGAGGTGGAGGAGGAGGAGGTCTGAAGGGATTTCTGAAGATATGGAAAGTTTAAGTTATCGTACAATTTTTTGTTATTATTTGTAAACTCATCTTTCTTCTCTTATGATTTCAATAAAATAATTGTAATTTTTTCAAATTAATTCATGTCAAGTTCTATGTCGTTGAGTTCACATATGTCAATGGTAAATGAAGTTGAGCACACTCTCAATTTCTTTATATTTATATAATATTGTTGATATGTCAATTACAAATATTCTAAGCATGTCTCAATAATGAAGAATATAATTAAAAATATAGATATTCTTCACATTTAACAATAACGTTATCAGGGAGAAGATGAGAGCACAAAGCTCTAGCGATAGATAAAAAAATTGTGATGAAGGAAAATATTGAAAGCTCTATTAAATGTATTTAATTTTTTTAAAATTATTTACAAAATTCCATAAATGTCCTCATTCAAATCTAATGAAAATAATAATAATTTGGAGTATCCAGTAGTATTGAAATAGAATTAAAGTATTAACGGGGTGTATTTTGTAAAATGACCATCTCCAAGTTGGCACCTCAGGTGCCGATCGATACCTATTTTTTTTAATTTTTTTAACCGTGCTTATTTAATTAATTATGATTTTTTTAATAATTATTTTAAAAAATCCCTTACTGCCTTGTATTTAAATCCCAAAAAGGAAACCAAGTGATTCGAAAAAATAAAAGCTCACGGTATGGTATCAAAGCTCGTATACTTTGATAACTGTCTCGATATTAGATGACTAATAAATGTATTGTAAATTCTAAACGATCCTTTTTATTTTAATAATAAATAAATATTACATGTGTAGTTTACGTCCTAGCGAAAGAAGTTTGAGACAAGTTTCCAAAATAACTGAAATCAAATCGAATTCACGACAGGTTACTCAACTATTGAAGCTATCCACTTGTGGAGAACAATGGAGATTAATAAACCTAAAAAGAAGAATCTCCATATGATTTTTATTGATATGGAGAAGGCTCATATTCAGTCCCAAGGGAGATATTGTAGAGATTTTTGGAGAAGATACAAGTACTTGTCTTATACATTAACCTTATAAAAGATATGTATGATAAGGCTTCATCTTGGATAAGGATTTGGTCTAGGAAAACTGACTAGTTTAACAGTATCACTGATTTACGTCAAAGTTCAGCTTTGAGTCCATTCTTTTTTGCTTTGATTATGGATGAGTTGACTAGTCACAATCACATGATATACATTGATGTATGTTGTTCACTGATGATATTGTGTTGATTGATGAGACAAGATATGTGGTAAATGAGAAGCTAGATGTTTGGAGACATGCCTTAAAACTAAAGGATTTTGTATAAGTAGGGGTAAGACTAAATATCTTGAGTGCACATTTGATGGAAACAATGGCGAAGGACATGAGGTGAAGATTGGAAACAATAACATACAGAAGAAAGATTCTTTTAGATATTTGCAATCTATTTTGCAATAAAATGAGGAAATTGACGAAGATATTATTCATAGAATAAATACAGGTTGTCTAAAACAGAGAGGAGTCTCTACTGTTCTTTATGATAAGAAAATCCTTTTGAAAGTCAAAGGAAAGTTACAAAGCAGCCATGATAAATGTTATGCTCCGTGGATCATAATGTTGGCCTATGAACCATAGGTATGTGCAGAGAATGACAATAGCAGAAATAAAAATACTAAGGTGGATGTGTAGTCATATACATAAAGTTCGAGTTCAGAATGATACGATCAAAAAAAAAGTTGGTGTAGCTCCGATAGAGGATAAAATGTGAGAAAACTGCTTAAGATGGTTTGACCATTTGCAAGGAAGGTCGATTAAAGCACATGTTAGAAGATGTGAGATTTTGAATGTTGAGTCGGTTAAGAGAGGGAGAGGAAGGCCCAAAAAGTGTTGAAAATGAGACTATCAAAAGGGATCTTAATTATTTGGATTTAAGCGCAAATGACCTAAAAAAGATCTGACAGAAAATTCATGCAGCGACCATACTTCTTTGTGGGAAAAGGTTTTTGTTGGTGTTGTTGTTATTGTGCAGTTTTAAGTCCTAATACACATAATTGTTAGGTAAATAAAATCTAATATGTTGTTTTCATTCATTTCAAGACCATGGTGAGTCATTATCCAACTAGATAGTTGACAACAATGACGAGTCTACTATAGGAGATGGAGCCGATATTGATGCATTATGATCGTTAAATGCACAATCACATATGTGGGAATCCATGGAAATCACAAACACTAGACCATACAAAATGTGATGTATCGATTAAGAATATCAAGCATAAGAAATCACCTGAATTTATACGAGAAAATCAACCAAGAGTCCTCTCAACTTAAGATGTCCCAACCAGATTCCCAACTTATATAATATACAAGTCATTTAAGGTAAATAGTTCAATTGATTTAAAGTTGATCATCGTAGATATCACTAAAATGTGTACTTCTCTTTAATTCTAAAAAAAGGCTCCGACAATCCGAAGATTGCCAATAATGTGAAAATGATGACAATTTATATTTTATTTCAATAACAAACTAATTTTTTAGTATGATTCAAACATTATTTTGACCATCCAGACAATATGATGGATATATGGATATATTATATTTCAATGACCGATGGGCTCGATTTTTCCCCTTACGCTTATATCATGCTATTTGGATAATGCTTGACGGAGATCTAATTACATCACCATTAAGGTCACTGATGAATCTCCATTTCATCACCATTATTCTATCATTTTGGCCTTAAAAATCCTAGCTAATGCATGTAAAGAGCATTAATTTGTACAAAATAACATTCATCATTTATTGTATTATTGTGTATATAACAATGTTTTTAATGCCAAAACTATAGAATAAAGAGAAGAAAAAAAGAACCCTAAACCCCGAGACCAAGTTAAGAATTGAGTTGGTCGACAAGGAATAAAGTAGGGGAAGATAAGAGCCAAAAATACAATAAAACCCCAATTCTTTTATTCATTAAATAAAGTATTTTTAACACCCATTTTATTCTTTATTATTTATACCTCAAATAAAGAAACTTTGTACATGGTAGATAATAATGTAAATAAAAATACAAAATTGAGTGTGTACAAAAATAATGCACAGTGTACCTTTTGCACATAAAATAAAAAGCCAAAATCCCAACTTCACAGACCCATATCTCCCAAATAAAAACTCAAAACGTTCGAAATCGTCTTTAATTGTATATAACTTTTCATAATCTATTTAATGGAGGTAGTTTCATAATTTTTGGAGTTAAGATGTAAAAGTTAGGTTTTAGACCCTCATTGTATAAATTACTCGATAAAATATTTAATTTACTCATCCTATATTATTTTTACACTTTTATATTTTATAATTATGTAAATAATAATTATAACACATGTACATATTAAAATTAGAATAAATCACAAAGAAAACACAAAATAAAATAAGTCAATATAAAAAACATTGATAAAATGCCTATAAGTATACCTATATAATATATATCCTTATTTATTTAAGTATACAAAATATTTCATAAAAATATAATAAAAATATATTTGTGTACCTAAAAATAAGTTATAAATATATAAATAAGAGAATAAAATAATAAAATAAAATATACATAATAGAAATAAAAATACCTAAAATATAGATGAATATACCTATAAATATACCCCTAAAAATTAACTACAAATAAATAACACCTAAAAATAAATAAAAATTATATTAAAATACTACATAAAATAATAAACATTTTTTATTTTATACATAAAAACTAATAAAAATTATTTACTATTTCTAATAATTAAATTTGAATAAAATTCACAGTTTTATCTTTGGTCGACGTAGACCAATCACGTTACAACGACCGTTGACCCCTGGTCAACTACCCTGCCTCCAGCCGCTTGGCATGTTAGACGTCCATCAACGCATCTTCTCTGAATTTCCTCATTTGATAAATTGATTTTATCTTGTCGATTCCTTCATGAAAAAAAGCTACATCCACCCTCAATCACGCAAGCACCTTTCCAAGGTCAAGCGCTCCTCAATTCAAGCAGAAATCCTAACCTAAGGAGCCCTCCTCGTAATATCTATAAATAATCTTCCACCTCTTTCCCTTCTTGATACCCCTTCGAGCTTCACTAGGTCTTCTTGTGTGAGTATTGAGATCCATGTGACAACTGCGCATCTCCCCGTGCTCGGAGACGGCGTGGCGAGGACAAGGTGGTGGTCCAGGCAGAGCTCCGACACGCCCTGCTCCCTACTGACCAAACATGTATAAGAGCTTATTTTTCTCCTACTTTAGGTAGATTCCATTTATGTATTTCGATTCTAATCTTTAATTTAGCATTGTAATCAGTAGGTATAGTAAAAGAGCCAGATTCCCTCACTAGAGCTTTCGAGCTCCGGCCTGATTTCTCCTTGATTTGAGCGATCCCCGACTCCCACTTCACATTTATCATCTTCCTCTGCGCATTCTCCATTTAAACCATTCATCGGACCCCCTGATCGTGTACCGATCAACAAAGTGGAGCTCTTCCATTACTGTTCGCAGGAGCTCCTCCGCCCACCTTCATTTTTGCATTAATCAACTTTACAACCAGATCGAGGTTCTTCCCCTCGAGACACACGTATTTCCTATGCAGGTCCTGAGCGCAAATAAGCCCTTGTGGGCATGGATTGACCTGCAAGTGGTTCTAAAATTCCCTTGTAACACCTGAGCTCGTTGGACCACGTCTTGTGGTCCCCGAGCATTTTGTGGGCATCATCAGCTGCATACGACCATCCTGGAGGTGTAGAGTCAAACTCTATCAACGAAGACTGCTGGAGGAAGGAGATATGACCAATCGAAGGCAGGGAAGCATGTTGTTCTTCCCTATTCTTCGAAGAGAGCTGCTGCCGTTGGACGAAGAAGGTGCCATCAGATCAAGCCATATCCGTTGGATCTACGTGCGTGCAACCGTCAGATCATCACACACGATCTAATCTGAGCTGATCATAGTCGAACTGTCATCGTCTAACGAGGCGATGTCACATGGTTAAGTGGAGGAGGGAGCGTTGTCTGATCCCGCGCCTTAAGGGGTAAATTGCTACATCTTACCCCCCTTTCTATATTTACTTATTGGTCCTATAAATAAAATGTAACATTTAAAATAAAATTGACATTTTGCAAATAGACATCGGTGCTTCTTTTAATTGCATTTGGATCCAATCCAGCTCAACTCATGTGTCATCCCACGTGAGCTGGGAAAGTTGCAGGGACACCCCTACACCTTTTTGTATTTGTCTTTAGTCTAATAAAATTTTAAATACGTTGTATATTTCTATGAAAATTGTAGAATGGCCCCCAGACTTTAGTTTATTTACATTTATGCCCCTACCACTATATGAATTCATTAAAAATTAAAAAATATATTTTTTGTTTTATAATTTTCTTTATTAAATATGTATACATTAAAATTTATTTGTATAATTTTGGAACTTATTTAATATTTTTAAAATCCAAATCAATTTCGGGTATTTATTAAATCCCTGATTTAGGATATTTTTGACTTTAAAAATACATAAAAAATAACAAAAATTCAAAAAATACAAAAAATTTAGAAAAATAGATAAAACCCTCAAAACAATTTATTTGCTATATTTTATCCATCTCTACTATTATTTATAACTATATTACTCTATATTGTATATATAGCTTTATATATCCTATATAGATATATTTAAGACAAAAGTAAATATAAAAATCTAGAAAATACAAAAAGAAGGAAAGAAATAGAAAATGAAAAATAAAATACAAAAATATAAAAATTAAAATAAAATATAAAAAAATAAAAAACCCACAAAAATAATGACTAATAATTGACTTGGTTGTATATAAATAACCATATGCTACCCGTTTTGCTCTCTGTGGTTCAACCTCTACATACTTACTTAGTATGCATATTATGGTAGAGAATAATAAATTTTAACTCACTTTATTTGCTCCATTGATTTTATTTAATTTGTGGGTTATCTGCCGATTAACTGAGGTTTATTGAGCGGTCAACACATCGACAGTAGTTTCTCCTTGTGAAACCGTACGACCCTTGTCGGATCTCCGTTTATCAGATGGCAACGTTGTTGGGGAGAGATGAACGTAGCCTATTTTTTCATTCTTGTTGTATAGTCATTATTGATTATTCATTGATTCATTGTTGTAATTAATAATGAAATAAAATTTTGCACATAACCATTCGATTATTTCTTATGTATAGCTTAATTTGATTTCATTTAATTATTTGTGCTAATACACCTTTCTTTGTGACTTTGTTACGAGGGCCCGCCATGCGAGGACGGTTTCTTAGGAGGCCAATGCAGCCAAGCTCGGAGGAGGCTAGTATTCACTCTGTAATCAGTTGGAGAGGCTACAAAGGAAGCAAGGAGAGGGATTAACATAGAATTAGATTAGTTTTATTCATGTATTTATTGGTGAGAGAGAGACAATTTAAATATGTAATAATTAAAGACTTGGACTCTACTCTCCACAATGAGGTCCAGTGCCCGAGTTTCTGTTCATTTAGGGGCCACGTTGCAGTTTTCTGTGTTTTCTCACCTTATTTTATTTCTTTCCTGATGTTTTGGGTTTTCCGCCTTATTTTCATTTTTTTTGTATGCATGGAGCCTCTAGACTTAGGATTGCTTGACTCGGTAATTAGTCTAAACCCTAATAATAATACATGTTCCTATAGTCTCTTACATTTGGATCTAGTCAAATTAATAAATGTTAGTCGTTTGAATTCAAACTCGCACATCGTGAGAGACATCATACAGCGCTAGCAGGACCCATTGTGGTGGGCACCGAGATATCTCCAAGATCGAACTCTAGGGTTTGTCTTTAAATAACTAACATATGGTTCTTCACGATTAACAACAGCTATTGTTTAGGGCGATTTTGTTGATTGTACACCATCATGTAGATAGGTTAAAAAATTCTATTTTGCATACCGCATGGAGAGAGCTAGGAAGCAATGTAAGTCCTCTAACTCAACATGCATCATTAGATTCAATGGTGAGATCTCCATCATTGAATCGACTTGCACAGCTTTTTTTCGCTATCTCCCTATGATTTTGAGCAGCAAAGACTTACATGAAAATATACAAAATGATAGGAGCTTGTATGAAAACATATCCAAAAAAGTGAAAATCCAAAAAACTAAAACAAGGGGACTGCTAAATAAACTTTGACCTTACTTAAAATCCGTAATGGATTTTCATTGTCTTGGGTTCATAAAGCCCTCATTGATTTCAGGTACATTAGGAGGGGATTAAAACCCTTCACATGAGCGAGGCATGACCCGCTAAGGATTAGAGTCGAAAATCTAGTCTGTAACTAGCTTGTGTATCGCTTAGATTTCTAAAGTTATGGCGCTTCTATCGTACGTGGTCGAGAAGGTCCTTGTTAATAATGGTGTTCCCGCCTTGTGTGGAGCATCGACATGTTATGAAGTACCGAGCTTAGGCCACGCCTTCATGGGGGTTATGTCTCATCTGTTTGCGTTCAAGTAGGTTCTTGCATGCTCATGGGTGATTCTGTTGCGAGCAATAACCGAAGTAGCGGTTTCACCTATCGGCTTCCTCTCTCTATTTCTTTGGCTGAGTAGGAATCCAGGAATGGTTACAAGGACCTCAAAAAGTACGGACTATAGGTTACAAAGGAGGAGGAAAAGTACGAGATACTTTTTTGGTAGTACTCTCTCTCCTACAGTGTTAGCATGCTAAGGACTTGTTATAAGATATACTTGAAATAACAACTTTAAAACTGAAAAGATAATAAATAACTGAACCTTCATGGTTTCACATGGCGTGATTTGGTGAACCCAATTATGTATTGTGTTTGAATGGATCTAAATTAAGGTTCACAGATCAAGTTCTGCATATTTGCACAAATTTTGTCATATGGGTCTCCCTTTTGACCCCCGTTCAGTTTGAGCCTTGCTACTATCTTACACTCCCTTTTATTCCTCGTTGATCACCGTATCTTTCTTCTTGCATCGATCTCCTTCTTGCTTCACGATGTCGATCCATGGATGGTTCAGTCGGGACCCCATCAACTCCTACATCGATTCCACAAACTCGACCTCATCAATAATTCGAGACGATTCCCAAGAACTCGATCTAGACTTTGTGATCAATCTCTAGACTCCTCATCTTCTATCCATCCACTTGACCACCCAATAAACTGGGGCCACTCTTGTCCCACCTTTACCATTGTGAATGAAAGTCGATTACGATCCACATCTTTTTCGTTCACAGCACTCTGAGATCGACCTTAATTCCAGATTCATCTTGGTAGATGGGAATAAATTACAAGTGGTCTAATTGGTACTTTTTCATGTTTGAGATAGAAGACAATCCCAGTCCTGGATCCCAACACTGAATTCATTTCATCGGACTCAGACCCTAAGATGGCACCTCAAGGAAAGGGCAAGGGTTAGCAACCTCCCCAGCCCGAACAGGGACAGATGCTAGACCAGAACCAAGTGAATACTCAGTTGCTGGCCTCCATCTAGGCCATCCAACAACAACTGATCAAGAAAGTCCTGACACATATTGCATTTCAAGATATACTGAATGATGCCATGAACCGACAAGAAATAGGAGGAGGAGACAGACCAGCAGGAGGAGGTGGTGGACCCCGTGATGATCCCGACGAGGAAGAGCCATAACAAGGGAGGCAGAAACCCATACTTAAAGAGACATATAACCATGGAGACAAACCACATGATCGAGTAAATCCTCATTCCACAGGTACATGCTCACTTTGAGATGAAGCCCCACTTCCTTGCTCTTCTCCCATCATATCACGGGAACACCAAGGAAGAGTTGTATATTCACCTACACCAGTTCTCACGCATCTGCCGTATTACCCACTACCCCAATGTTCCGTTGGACGTTGTGAAGATGATGGTGCTCCCCTTTAGTCTACAGGATAAGGCTCTCTACTGGGTCAACCATCTGGGATAGCAACAAGGCAACATGGTAAAAAGGCAACAAGGCAACATGGCCTACCACCAACCTCAAGGTGATAGTTTGGGAAGTCCTCTCAACCTTCATCGCAGTATCATCAGCCTTCACAATATCCCAACCAATGGAGGCATAACCAGCAGTACGAGCAACCGTAGTACTGCCAGCTACAACCATACCACCAGTTTGTGGCTGCACCACCTCCACCACCTATGTAGTATCAGCACTACCCTCCTCCCTCATACCATCAATATCAGCTTCCTCCACCACCTCAACACCACCAGCAATCGCATGCTCAACTCCCAAACACTCAGTGGCAGCGTGGTTCACACACTGAACCTACCGAGGTGAATCATGTAAACCCCACCCTTGATTGATTGGCCCAAGTCGTTAAAGGCCTAGAATATATGACAAAGAAGCTCGATGTCTTGACTACCACAAAGATGTCCATTCTGGTGCAGTGCAGGTAGAAACTAACCCCAATAGCTTTAAAAGAAAAGAACATGTAGAATGTGATATCCACTCTGCACCCGTAGAGCGATATAGTTGCAATATTGCTTTATCTGATGCTGTAACTCTCAGGAGGTGTAGGGCTTTGCTTCCATCTGTCGCAAGTCATGTGAAAAATAAAGCTTTGATAGGTGAATCATCATCTTCTGCATCAGCCGTGTCAGCCACAGGGGAGGGTGAGGAAGAAGAAGAAGGAGGCTCCATGTCAGCTGCCACTCACCAACAATAACAAAAATACCAAAAAATAAGAAAAAGCAAAAAAACTAAAAATATGATCACCGTCGAAGTGAAGCCACGCCAACCATAGAGGTGTCACCACCAACAACCAATCCAACACCAGCCGACGGAGCAGAGACCACACATTTTGCTTGTCCACCTACAGTAGAATCTTCACTTCCAACAGGCATCCTTTTGTGAACCGAATGTACATGATATTGTGGACAAGAATTTTGTTGCAAATAGTAACTCTATTTCTTATTTCAGTCATGTAAATATTCCTTTTCTTGATGCAATTGAAAAATGCAAAGAAATTGCAAAAAGAAAAAAGTGCATTATCTGACCCTGGAGTTGCAGATATTATTAATAATTTGATTGTTGAGATTCCAGCGATAAAAGGCCATGGAATACATGCATGTTGTGAAGAAAGGGTTAAAAGAGGCATGTACAAAAAAGCGTCGACCAGCACGGAACAACGGATGCCAACAGGTTGAGAAGCACATTCTCACCATGGCCACTGTAGCAACCATCAACAATCTCCTGCAAAAGAAGCAAGATAAAGGGATGCCTCTAATCAGTTGCAAGATTTTTGATCAAGTCTTCCAGCGAACATTGCTTGACAATGGTTTTTCTATCAACCTCCTACCCTCTTCACTACTGCAAGAATTTAAGCTAGGTCCACTCAAGCACACACACATGATCCTTTAGTTTGTTGATCGATCCATCAAGTGACCTAGAGGTCTTTTGGAAGACGTTGTGGTAAAGGTACGAGAAATGCAGTTTCCAATTGATTTTGTAGTCCTTGATATGGACTCTCATGCATCTTTACTCCATAATCCCATCATCCTAGGTCATCCATTCCTGCACACTTCAGAGGCCGTGGTTGATTATGGGACTGGCAAGATCACCTTCAGCTCGGGCAACAATAAGATTACCATAGACATGATCAATGAGCCCAAAGTCATAACTGATAAGGGTCATGCATCACCGTCTGAAGCAGACTGTGACTTCATTGCAGAAATCAGAGATACACCAATCTCCTTGAATGATCCATGGACACATGAAATCCTCCCCTAAAGGAGGATTTGGAAAGCACAGTTGATGCAAGATCTGATGACATTTGAGAGACAGAGTCCAATTTGCTGATGCATCTTTTTGATTCCAATGATTCACTCCAGGACGAACACAATAAGCCTCTTGCAGACATGTTCGACACATTATCAGCATCTCAATAGTACACAGAGGTCAACAATCATGTGAAAGTTCATGCAGAGCATCCTCCAACCAGTACTGTTTTGGAAGTGACAGAGAAGCCGACCAGATCATACCGGAACTAAGGCCACTTCCAACAGGCTTAAAGTATGCTTTCCTTGCAGGTACAGAAAACATATATCCGATCATCATTAGCAGCACAATGACCCCGAAGTAAAAATCTCGATTCCTCAAGGTTCTAGAGAAAAAATGCGCACATGGTTGGCATGTTTCTGATCTCCACGGATAAATCCTGTGTTGTGTTCACACCACATCTACCTAGAAGAAGATGCCAAGCCCTCTAGTGAGTTTCAAAGAAAACTGAATCCAAACCTGAGGGACGCCATCATGAAGGAAATTACAAAATGGTGTGACGCAGATTTCATTTATCCCATCTCTGACTCCAAATGGGTAAGCCCCCTACACGTAGTTCCAAAGAAGCCATGGCTTACTATGATTATAAGTGATGGACGAGAGGAAATATTTACTCGGGTACCGACATCATGGCATGTATGTGTTGACTACCACCAATTAAACGTAACAACTAAGAAGGACCACTTCCTCTTGTTATTCATTGATCAAATTCTGGAAAGACTAGCTGAAAAGGAGTTCTTCTGCTTCCTGGATGGGTACTCTAGGTACAACCAAGTGACAATCACCCTTGAAGACCAAGAGAAGATGACCTTCACTTGCCCGTTCGACACCTATGCTTTCAGGAGAATGCCCTTTAGATTGTGCAACGCACCAACGACATTCCAAAGATGCATGCCCGCAGTCTTTGCCGAGATGGTGGGTAGTTTTCTTGAGGTGTTTATGGATGACTTCTCCGTCTATGGTAACATCTTTGACTCTTGTCTTGAGCACCTGGACGGAGTACTTCAGAAATGCTATGAAGTCAATATGGTATTATCATGGGAAAAGAGCTACTTCATGATCACAGAAGGAATTGTGTTGGGTCACATCGTTTCCAAATGTGGCATGGAAATCGACCTGGTAAGGTTGATGTGATTTCCAATCTTGAGCCACCTCAGACAGTCAAGAATGTGAGGTCATTCCCGAGGCATGTGGGATTCTACAGAAGATTCATCTATGATTTCAACCGCATTGCCTGACCTCTTACAGAGCTACTTTGCAAGGAGAAAGAGTTTAATGTGGATAAACATATTCTCCTTTCATTCAATCAGCTGAAGGAGCTAATCACTCAAGATCCGGTCCTACAACCATTGGATTGGTCTCTTCCCTTTGAGATAATGATGGATGCATCAGATTTTATTGTAGGGGCTATTTTAAGATAGAGGAAAGATACAACACACTATGCCATTCACTATGCCAACAAAACATTAGACGAGCTCAGAGAAATTACACAGTGACAGAGAAAGAATTACTGGCTATGGTGTTCACACTTGAGAAGTTCAGATCATATCTGCTTGGATCAAAAGTCACCATGTTCACCAAACACTCTGATATCCAATACTTACATCAAAAGAAGGATGAGAAGCCCAAACTAATCAGATGGATCCTTTTCCTCTAGGAGTTCGATTTGGAAATCAAGGATAAGCCCGGAGTTCAAAATGTGGTAGCAAATCACCTCTCCAGATCTGGCAACAAGAACCTCCACTGAGCAATGCACCCATCACATACACCTTTCCTGATGAGTCGATTTTGACTGTGGATTCGCTCCCTTGATATGCTGATATTGTGAACTACCTTGTATCTAGTGTGGTTTCACAAGATTGGACAAAAATCACGAAGGACAAGTTCTTGTCTACTATTCATTTTTACCAATGGAAAGACCCACTTCTATTCAGGGAAGGAGCATATTGCATTTGGCGCATGTGTATTCCTCAGGGGGAGCATCATAGTGTGCTCGAGCATTATCACTCGCTCGAATCTGGTGGACACCATTCTGGAGATAGAACGACAATGAAAGTACTGCAGTGTGGCCTCTGGTGGCCTACACTATTTAAGGATGCAACAACATTTGTCAAACGATACACTAACTATCAGCGATTGAAGGGCACCCTCACAACAAAAGATTCAATTCCCCTAAAGATCATTCAGATAGAAGATGCATTCGATGCTTGGGGCATCGATTTCATGGGACCCTTTCCCAACAGTCAGGGATATGAGCACATCCTTCTTGCCATTTATTTTGTGAGTCGTTGGGTTGAAGCTATCCCCGCTCGAGCTGCAGACAGCCGTACATTTTGTCACTTTCTGAAAGGGGACATCATCTCGTGGTTCGGGTTTGCGAAGATTCTAATATTGTGGGGGCAGTCACTTCATTAATAGAGAGGTCAAGAAACTAATGAAGGAATACAACATCGAGCAGCGAGTCGTATCTCCTTACCATCCACAGATCAATGGCATGGAAGAATTATCAAATAGAGAAATCAAGACGATCCTCTAGAAGCTTGTAAAGACAGACAGAAAGAATGGGTCCTAACTCTCTTGGACTCTGTCCTATGGGCATACAGAACCACTTACAAGTCTCCCTTGGGCATGTCGCCCTACCGTCTTGTATATGGGAAACCATGTCGTCTGCCCGTGGAATTAATTCACAAATCTTTATGGGCTATTAATATGTGTAACTTAGACTCAAAACAAGATGGTCAGAAAAGGGAAGATGATCTGAACATGCTCCTGGAATTTTGAGACCATGTATACGATAACACGTTGATGTACAAGGAGAAGGTGAAACACTAACACGATCAATACATTAGACGAAAGACCTTCAAAGCTGGACAGAAAGTGTGGTTATTTGATGCAAAATTGAAGATCTTCTTAGGAAAATTAAAAAGCAAATGGACATCGCCATTTCAAGTTTAAGAAGTGTGTGACAATGACATCATTGCAATATCAGAATTGTCTCCTCACGCACAACCATTTATCGTCAACAGTCAACTACTGAAGCCCTACCTCGAGCATGACACTTTCTTGGGCATTATTAACTATATCCAAGTACTACGCTTCGATGACATATCACAACACTAACGACATCAAAAGATTCAGATAATGTAGCTCAAACACTTTTCCTTTAAGGTCTTATATTTTCTTCTTTTCTTCTTTTTGTTTTCAGCCTTCATTCTCTATTAAAAAAAGGGAGAAAAATGGTGTATCACCCCTTTTCGTCGGACTTATATACTTAGAACATACTTTATCCTAATATAGGGGGATGGGTACCTCGATTTATCTCATTCTTTTGATCCTCTCCCCTGTCGCATGTTCTTGTCTATACTTAGATATCATTCCCTAAGTATAGGGAGAGACAATTCGAGTATGATTTGTTCATTCCCACCCTTGACCTTCCCTGCTTTGTTTACAGTCTGCTATACTTAGGATTATTTGATCCTACGTATGGGGGGAGGGTCAACTTATTACTCATTCATTCCTTCATTCATTGTTTGTAGGCTTTTCTATACTCAATGCGAGTTATGTCTTCTCTTTTCTCTTCAATCTATGAGGACATAGCTCAAGCTAAGTATAGGGGGGTCGTATATACTGTGTATATACTTTAGCCATAACTCGTACTTGCGTATCTTAAATAAATATGGCTACGAATATTCCATTAAATAATGTATCATTAAATTCATTAAAATCACATAATTTGCTTCTATCTCCTCAAACTCTTTTTGTATATACTGATTAATATCAAGGAAAAATACTTTTGCAAATGTTTGCAAAATAGTTTGAAAATCTGTTTGAAAAATATTTTAGAAAATGTTTGGAAAATATTTTGTAAAATGTGTTCAACCTTTGTAAAAATATTTTGTTTGCAAAATTTTGTTTCTTTGCGTGGAATAAAATTTTTGAAAAATGATTTGCAAATGGTTTGAGAAATGGTTGCAAAAATATTTGAAAATTCTATATATACTTTTGGAAAACCTTTGTAAAATGATTTTCAAGTGTAAATATTTGTAAAAATTATTTGTCAATATTATTTTGGATTATAGTTTTCAAAACTATAGTAAAATGATTTTCAAATAAGTTTAATGAAGTATATACATCTTATTAAAATTCTTTATATATATATCACTTACCCCATTGTAAATTCTTTGAAACCTAATTCTTGTGAATATATGATGCATCCCTGTGTAAATATTTGTACATAATTTTTTGCCAAAACCTTTTGCTTTTAAAAATCACAAAAACATTTGCAAAATTAAAAATACCAAAAACATTTCCAAAATCTTTTTTTTAAAAAGGGAAAATGCATATGCATCATTTTTTTCAAAAATCCATAAAAATTCAAAAAATTTTGAAAATTGCATCACAAAAATATTTTCTATATTATACATAGCATTTGCATAGCATTCACATTTTTTTAAATTGAGCTTGATGTTTGAACTAGTCCAATAAAGTCGAAGACAGAAGCTTGGTTGGACCTTTGCACCTAACTTTACTGGAACCTTATGGGAACTAGGTTTAAGGCACTTCAGATCCCTTGGGACTTAATTCTTTGAGACCCAGAACTGGGTTCAAGTCTCCTTAACTGACGAACTAGAACTTTTTGAGATGCACACATGACTCTTGTGGGCCATGACCTAACTTGGACACTTGCACCTTTCACTTGGCTCAACTCAGTTGGAGTGGTGAGGGGAATGGATTTTTCGATTTGAGATGCACGAGTGGAAACATTCGTCCTCGTCTAGGGGGGGAAGTGCACCCCAACCCGTCCAGTTTCCATGAGGTCTAAAGACAAGAGAGTGTGGGTTGCAATAATGCTTCAAAAGAGGGATAGTCTTCTGACTTAAGAGGAAAAATTCCTTACGTAAATGTTGCTGTAAACAGTATTTCAAAAAAAACTCCAAAAAAGTGGACAGGCCTGATTGAAAATAAAATGCCTGCCGGACTATGTATCTATGTTGTATAGTCAATAAGCAAGCTTAATGACTTGTCTACACTGGTCATGCATCCCAAGATCGGTAGCTACACTGGCTATTGTCCATTCTTCTCTTCACCCCCTCCTCTTGAGTCGGATGCCACTTGAACTTAGAAGGGAATACCCCACTCCTCAAGGAAAGAGTTTCTAGATTGGGAAATCATTGGGTTGTCATTATGAAGAAGTCAGTTCTTTTGTCATTTCAATTGGGGAGAGATACCATCACTTACACTATACAATTCATCTTCATAGTCATAAGGGTTTGCGTATGATGTAGGCTAGTTCTAGCCGGGATATTGAGGTGGTTTGAACCGAGTTCTGTGGCTCTCGAAGGCTGTTGCATTTTAAATTTGGTTCCCGACCAGGTTCCACACACATTCTCACACCAAGGTCTAACCTGAGCTCCAAACTTTGATTTTGTAAATACAAGTTTAATAATCAAATTCAATTCTATTTATTCTTTCTTTCTTTTTCTTTTCTTCTTGATTCTTCTTACACTTATTGCATAAGTGTTTGCTAGGGACTAGCAAAGGCAAGTATCAAGGGTGATGAATCTCCATTTCATCATATTATTATATCATTTTAGCCTTAAAAACCCTAGCTAATGCATGTAAAGAGCATTAATTTGTACAAAATACATTAATCATTTATTGTATTTATTTTGTAAATAACAATGTTTTAATGCCAAAATTATAGAATAAAGAGAAGAAATGAAAAAGAATAAAATATCGAAGATATTTTATGATCCTACACCCCAAGACCAAGGCAAGAATTGAGTTGGTCGACAAGGAATAAAATAGGGGGAAATAAGAGCCAAAAATACAATAAAACCCCAATTTTTTATTCATTAAATAAAGTATTTTTGATACCCATTTTATTATTTATTATTTATACCTCAAAAAAAGAAACTTGTATATGAAAGTTGTAGATAAGAATGTAAGTAAAAATACAAAATTGAGTTTGTACAAAAATAATACACAATGTACCTTTTGCATACAAAATAAATAGCCAAAATCCCAACTTTACATACCCATATCTCCCAAATAAAAACTCAAAACGTATCGAAATCATTTTTAGTTGTATATAACTTTCATAAGCTATTTAATAGAGGTGGTTTCATAATTTTTGGAGTTAAGATGTGAAAGTTAGGTTTTGGACCCTCATTGTATGGACTACCCGAATAAAATATTCAATTTATTCATCCTATATTATTTCTACAATTTTATATTTTTATAATTATGCAAATAATATTTATAACACATGTCCATATTGAAATTAGAATAAAATCACAAAGAAAGCATAAAATAAAATAATTCTATATAAAAATATAGAAAAATACCTATAGGTATATATACCTATATAATATATATCCTTATTTATTTAAGTATACAAATATTTCATAAAATATAGTAAAAATATTTTTATGTACCTAAAAATAAGTGGTAAATATATAAAATAAGATATTAAAATAATAAAATAAAATATACAAAATGAATATACCTATAAATATACCCCTAAAAATTAACTACTAATAAATAACACCAAAAAATAAATAAAAACTGTATTAGAATACTATATAAAATAATAAAAAATTATTTATTTTATACACAAAAATTAATAAATCCATTCACTATCTATAATTAATTAAATTCGAATAAAATTCACAGTTGTCTTTTAGTGGTCGACGTGGACCAATCATGTTACAGCGACCATTGACCCCTAGTCAACTGCCCTGCCTCTAGCCGCCGGCGTGTCAGACGTCCATCAACCCATCTTCTACGAATTTCCTCTTCTGATCCATTGGTTTTCTCTTCTCGATTCCTTCACGAAAACCCTTTACAATCCAGCCTCAATCACGCCAACACCTTTCCAAGGTCAAACGCTCCTCGATTCAAGCAGAAACCCTAATCCACATCATCACCTATCGTTTGCCTAATAGGAAAGGGGACATTAGTACACCCTTCGTGAGATGTGTCATTTTTTACCACCATTGTGGTCACACTCTCCTTGATGACGATGCATAGATTAATATAATGCCCTTCTCCCTTGTACAGTCACTCAATCTGGGGCCTCTCAGGAAAATCAAGATGATTTGTAAATTTCTAATGGATCAATAAAGAGGTCAAAGGGTATTCTTAAAAATATTGTCCTACAGATCCAAGGCATGAGCAACATTATTGACTTTATCGTATTGCCCATGGAAAACCTCCACCTCTGTGGAGCGCACTCCAATCATCCCGGGACATCCTTTTCTCACAACTATGAGAGACATTATTGATTATGGATCTGGAGAGATGCAATTTCGTTCCCACAACGAGAGCATTTTAAAATCATGACCATTGGAAGAATCTGAATCAATCCCATCCATTGATTGTGTGTTGTCCACGAATTGAGATCCATGGACTTACAAAGCCCTATATAAGAATATGCACCCCTTGCTCTTCAAGTTACAAAAACAACTTCAATCTCTCTCTCTTTCTCTCATTCTCATGCCACTTATCTCTCTCCCTTGACTGGTCGTCCACTCCATCCCTAAAGATAAGGTCAACGCCATCTTCGCATCACTGTTGTGTTGTCGCTTCGATAAATCTTGGATCTCTGTCTTCTTTGGTGCGTCTCACTTGTGAAGAAGGCGTTCGATCTCGTGAGACGATATCATGAGATTCATTGTTTGGATCAACGACTTGGATTGCTAGAAGCACGCGACTCATCTCCACGCTCGCAAGCGTCTCCTCCGACGGATCGAACTTGAGATAGGAGGTCTCTTCTTTTAGACTCGATCGCAACCACGCTTCAAGAGGTAAACCTAATACTTGTTTGGGGTTTAGATGATACAATATAAGAAGTGTTCTTAGATCATATGGTTTCATCGGATTAAAATTTTTAAATTCCGTTGCCTCGAGAAACTATTACATCCAGTCGTTCCTGATTGACACAATGATACGATCCTCACGCTTCCGTGATACGCTTAAGTGTCTTCCCATATCTGTCAGAGCAGACTAGTAATTATGTATTTGTTTATTTGTATCTCCATTTTGTGTGAGAGAGATATTTTTGTAAAATATTTTAATAACTAGAATCTCTGAACACTTGAACACTATCAAGTTCATTGCCCTAGTTATTGTTCACCCAGCAGCCTTCGTATTTTTCTACACCTTCCTTTTATTTCACCCTATTTCTCCTTTTATTTTTTTTGCTTTCTGATTTTTGAGTTTTTCATCTTCTTTTCTTTTATTTTGTGTGCTTGGAGCCCCTAGATTTTAGGATGTTATTTAGTAAGCCAGGAAGACTTAGGTCCACACAATTAATAGACTAATGTACATAGATTGTTGGACTTAGAAAAATAATAAATCTCTGCTTCTCGAGTAGACTCTTGTTAGGTTGCTGCTGAATATGTGATTCATCACTCTAAAAGTAAAAAACAGAGCTTCATTTCTAAGTAATTAGCTGCATTTCTCCTTTCATTTTGCACTATTCTCATTCATGCATTTAAAATTAGCATCTATATTTTGGCATGCATATTTGCATTAAATAAGAAGCCAAATTCACTTGTAAACACCACATGTATTATACAACATTTTCCTTATTTTTATCTATTTTTCACTGAAATCAGAATTGAATAAAAGAAACTCTACAGTTTATATATTACTAGCATAAATAAATGAAAAATATCAAAAAATACTAACTTGTAAAATTGACTACTAAAAGCCTTAAAAAGTAAATATCTCTCTCATCTTGTCTCCTATGGATCCCTACTCCCTTTTAAGTTAATGTACTTTCAATTACCTTCAAAACAAGATCAAATTCAAAAGAATCGGAGTTTGTATGTGAAACTTGGATTTATGGCCCCTCCTTGTATATTGTACATATGTACCCTTTTATTTATTTACTTTATTTATTAATATTTCTTAATTATTAAAAATCCAAAATAGATTAAGCTGTAAATATTTATCTTATATTTTCTTATATTTTATTTTGATTTTTATCTTATTTTAAATTACTAAAAAATCTACAAAAGATAAAAATTCGATATTATATATATAGGATACCACCTAAAATTATTTTTAATACAAGTGCTTTATCTTGTTTTTTCGATTCTTCACGAAAGATGTAGATCTCGTCGACATAAACAACTATCATGTTGACCACTTTTTGATTTGACCTCTTTTGTTATTTCTTTTTTATTTTTTATTTACATTTAATTTTTGATTTTTCTGGGTGCAACACGTGGCATCTCCTAGAGCTACCATATTTTTTGTATATTATTTTATTTTACTTATTTTATTTATCTTTATTTTATTATTTATTTATTTATTATTATATATATTTATTCATTTATTCATTTATTCATTCATTTTTTTAATCGATTATTTATAATTATTTTTTAATTTCTTTTTTAAGTTTAATTTTTACTATTTTCTTCCTCCAACTCCCATTCTCTACACCTCTCCCACTTCTTTCCCAACTTCCACACCGCTTCTTTTTTAACTTCTCCATCTTCCTCCTTTTATTCCCTTCACCCTCTTCATTTTTCCCTATACACCATTCCAAGAGAGAGGTTCTCCCTCTTCGACGTTGAGCAATGACAACTTGTAGGCTAGATCTACGGTTATAGTCTCCGCATAATGAACTTCCCATCAAGATCGTAGAGCTTCTCCGATTTTTCATCGAACCCAATCGAGGCTACGACAGGAGTTCAGCATAGCTGCTCCGTAATCCGACAAACCACACATGTAAGTTTTCCCTCTCCTTTCCTTGTTATTTTATTTATCTAACACTTTTTTATTATTCTATAATCATCTTCAATCATTCCCTTAATCATCACAATCACCACCATCATCATCAACACTACCTCTTCATTTCAACTTTTACTTTTGATTTCTTATTTATGAAAACAAAAAAATAAAATTAGAATCAAAACAAAAAAATAAAAAAGGTCATGTCATAAGCCAACAGCTTTCACCACCGACCTCCACCACGCGTCCTCCTCCCTTCACAGCAGGCCACGCGCCCCTCCACCACATGTTAGTTGTGGTCGCCCTCCTTCCTACTGCCGCTTCTCTCCACGCGTTGTTGCAACGCTGATGAATCTCCATTTCAGCACCTTTATTCTATTATTTTGTCCTTAAAAACCCTAGCTAATACATGTAAATAACATTAATTTGTGCATAATAGAATTCATTATTTATTGTATTATTTGTATATAAAATAAGGTTTTTAATGCCAAAATTATAGAATAAAGAGAAGAAAGAAAAAGGAATAAAATATCTAAGATATTTTATGACCCTAAACCCCGAGACCAAGTCACGAATTGAGTTGGTCGACAAAGACTAAAGTTGGGGGAGATAAGGGCCAAAAATGGAATAAAAACCCAATTCTTTTGTTCATTATTTATACATTTTTGACACCTATTTTATTTTTATTATTTATACATCAAATAAAGAAACTTTGTACACAAAAGTTGTAGATGATAATGTAAATAAAAATATAAAATTGAGTTTGTACAAAAATAATACACCGTGTTCATTTTATACACAAAATAAAAAGCCAAAAACCGAACTCACAGACCCATACCTTCCAAATAAAAACTCAAAACATATCAAAATCACCCCTAATTGTATATAACTTTTCACAAGCTATTTAATTGTGGTGATTTTATATTTTTTGGAGTTACTGTATGGAAGTTAGGTTTTTGACCCTCATTGTATATTGTACCTTATTAAAATAATCAATTTATTCATTCTTTATTATTTTTACAAATTTATATTTTTATAATTTCGTGAATATCATTTATAACATATGTACACATCAAAATTAGAATAAAATAAAAAAATATAAAATAAAACAAGTCTATAAAAACATAGATAAAATATCTACAATTATACATGTCTATAAATAAAAATGGATCATATTCTTTTATTCTTTATTCTTTCATATTTTTATAATATTGTAAATATTATCTATATTCTATTAAAAATACAAAACCAAATAAAAATTCAATAAAATATATTCAAATAAAAAGATGTGTATAAAACATAGATGAAAAACCTATAAATATACTTACAAAATATACATATCTATTTATTTAAGTGTACAAGTAATATCATAAAAATATAATAAAAATATATTTAAATTCATAAAAATAAGTTATAAATATATAAAATAAAAGAATAAAATAATAAAATAAAATATACAAAATAAAAACAAAAATGTACAAAATATAGATGAATATACCTATAATTATACCCCTAAAAATAAACTACTAATAAATAGTTTTTAAAAAATAAATAAAAATCATAATAAAATACTACATAAAATAGTATTTTTTATATTCTACTAAAAAAATAGTAAAATAATTTATTATTTTTAATTAATTATTTTCGAATAACCCTATTGTTTTGTCCTGTAGGGCGCCTACATGGACCAATGGCAAGGCTTTGAAGTTGACCTCCAACTGTCCCATCCAAGAACCTGGATGTCAGAACAATCTTTTCCCCCATTTTCATGCATTTTTCCCGACCGCTACATCAATCAATCGGCCCTGATTTCTTCATGACATTTCATCATGGATATCCCGTGATTCACATTGAGCCTTCAGATCCCCTGTACATACGATCTATTCCTAGTCAATAAGGGTGCTTCCCATTGTCTATAAATAAAACCTCTGTCTTCTCGCATTTTCAGTCACCCCTGAATCCTTGAGTCCCCGCCTTTGGCCAAAGCGCGTATCCTTGTGACAGAAGGAGTCCCTTGGACATCTTGGATCGGATGGAGGAGGAGGAGATGCACCCAGGCCGCTCACGTTGGCGACCTCTACTCCATGCCTTCGCCGGGAGGTAAGAGTTACGCCCCTTTATCTTTTTATGTAGCATTTTATTCTATATTTTTAATTCAGCAATTAGATTTACATTTAGACCTTAGGTTTAGTGTTAAAATCACGATTCATAGTTCGCCGGAGCTCTGCTCCGGCAAACCCTTCACCACTGCTCCGACCGTTCTGACCCCTCTTCCACCTCCACATCCTTCCCCGTCGTTTTTGCTCCATTCCCCGCACCTTCACTCCCCCAGGCTCCCATCGGATCTGGAGATCCGCTCCTTCACCTCCGTCGCTCGCCGGAGGAGCTCCGCTCGCTCCACCTTCCACTCATTTCGACCAAATAAGAGCCCCCATCCCCTATTTTCTTGTGTGAGTCTTACTGCAGGTGCTGGAGGCCAAAAGACCCCACGCGAGGTTGGTTTTTGCAGGAAGTGAGGTTCTTGGAGCTCCAACCTTCATCGGGCTTGCAAGTCATCGTCCGACCTCCAAGGAACCTCCCACCGATGCTATTGGAAGAGGAGAGTTCTAAGCTTCGTTTTGCCCCTAGCCAGAGCCTTCAAGACAACCGGAATAGATCAGGAGGTCGGATCGATTCCATAACTCCTTCTAGCTGTCTGATTCTTCAGTCGCTCCAGATCGCAGCAGAGCCATTCGATCCAGCAACGTCCTGACTGTTGGATCACCTCAAGTGATCTAATCTCAACCGTTGGTGGTCTAAGCGTCATCGACTGTCGGATGAGCGCTACATGTCCAAGTGAATGAAATCTAACCGCTCGATCTAGCCTTTAATGGGGTAAATTGCAAACTTAGCCCCACATTTTTGTAATTAATATTTAGCCCTGTAAATAAAAGTTAGCATTTAAAAATAAATGGATATTTGCAAATAGGACCCTATATTTCTTTAAATTGCATTTGGGTCCAGTCCATCTTAGCTCACTTGTCGTCGCACGTGAGCTGGTCAAATTGTAGGGATACCCCTGTGAGTTTTTGTATTTATATTTAGTCCAATAAATTGTGGATAACATTTTATATTTTTGTCAAATTTACTGGAAGGTCCCTGAACTTTATTGTATTTGTATTTAGGACCTTCCCAGGCTACGTCACGTGTAGTCCCACGTGATGGGTAAATTGCATGTTTAGTCTTAGCATTTTTGTAATTATTTATTAATCCAATAAAATTTTTTAATGTTGTATAATTTTTGCACTTTTACATCGAGACCCATGTCTTATATTTTATTTGCAAAAATACCCTTACCAAGACTTGTATTTTTGTGTGCTTTATCTATTTATTAAATATACCTAACGTGCTCGTAAAAATCTATAAAAATAGGGTTAGATGCATCATGCCTTTTAAATTAATGTCCATATTTTTAGTAGGCATTTTTTTTGCATTTAATCTATTTATTAAAAATCAAATATAGCACATATATTCCTTGTTTAACCTATAAAATACCAAAAAATATAAAAATGCATCTAAAAATTCGAAAAAATTATATATAGTATATTTTGACCTATTTTAACTGCATACCAAAAATCACTAAAAAAGGAAAAACAAAAGGCTTAAAAATTGAAAAATACCAAAATATTTTATAAAAATCTAAAAAATATATAAAAAATCCAAAAACATATTTTCCTATGTTATAATTTTATTTATATAAATATTTATATATTAAAATTAATTTGGTTAATTTTGGGACATATTTACTATTTTTAAACCGAAATCAATTTCAGGAATTTTAATTAATCCCCTATTTGGGATATTTTTTACCTTAAAAACACATAAAATTAGCGAAAATTCCAGAAAAATAACAAAAAATTGAAAATTATAAGAGTCTTAAAAATATTATATTTGCTATATTTTGCCTATTTTTACATACATATATATATATATATCTATAGTATCTATATATATCTTATATTATATTTATGCATATACTTATATGTATTTATTATATTTAAATGAAAAAGAAATATAAAATTTGAAAAATATAAAAAGAAAATACAAAATTATAAAACCAAAAATAAAATTAAAAATATAAAATTAAAAAGACACAAAAATAATAAAATGGATAAGAGATAAAAGGAAGAAATCTTGAGCATTATTCATGTCTCCTTCTACCATTTGCTCCCAGTGTTCGACCTCTACACGTACTTACACCTATACACTTTTACTGTAGAGTTAAAATAAATTTTCACTCCACATTTTTGATACTTAATTGATTGATTATTATTGTGGGTTAATTGTTGATTAAAGTTGATTTTTATCGAGCGGTCACATCATCGACGCTTATTGAGTTTGATTAGCAGATCGTCGTAAAAATCCTCTTTATCAGATGGCATCGTTGCCGGGGACCAACGTCGCTTAGTTGGAGACTATTTAATTTTGTCTATTATCTCTTGTTCATATATTTATTTATTTTATTATTTATTTTTATCATTTATTTATTATCATTTGATATTATTGATTGATTGTTTTGACCACTCTCTCTGTTTGGCTTTGATGCGAAGGATCGCCACATGAAGGAGGACCTCTTAGGAGGACCGATGTACCCAAGCAAGGCAGAGTCAACCTTTCTTACCCGGCTGACAGGAGAGAGCATCAATGCTAGATGGAGATGAATTTTTGAAGACCAGTCTATCTTATTTTGCATTATTTATTTATTATGTATATTTATATGAGAGAGTGACACTTGGCTTGTAATAATTCAGGACTCTCAGAGACTTTCTGACTTCCTGAGGTACAGTGCCCGAGGGATTGTTCCCTCAGGGCCTCGATGATTTTGATGCTTTTTTTCACTTTTTATTTTATTTTTATCATTTTTGTGTGAATGGGCCTTAGTGTAGGAATTGTTTGTTTGATATACTAAGTACAAAACCCCTAATATATTTGCATGTGCCTATAGATGCACTTTTGGACTTAGTCAAATAATAATTGTTGGTTATTTAGATTCGAACCTGTCCGCCGTGAGAGACATCATACATCGCTAGCAGGATCTGTTGTGGCGGGCACCAAGATGTCTTCAAGATCGAACTTTAGGGGTTGACTATGGATAATCAACATTTTGTGCTTCACGATAATAACAGTTACTATCCTAGGGTGATTTCATCGGATTGCATTTGCATATAGTCTAGGTTTTCAAATTCTGTTATGCATCCCGCATGGAGAGAGCTGGGAAGCACTTTAAGTCTTCTGACTTTGCATGCATAATTGATTTTCGACTTGCATGGCTTTTGGTCTTCTCCCTCTGATTTTGACCACTTAGGATGATAATGGAATTAGAAAATCGTTAGGCACGTGCATTGAAAAATAACCAAAAAAAGTGATAACTAAAATAAAATCGGGTCTGTTAACTCTACTTGATCTTTAAAATGTAATGGACTCCTTGTATTAGGGAGAGCAACCCCCTCCTTGTATGCACATTTTATTTCTACGTACACGCTAAGGATTAGTGCCCAAATCCAAAGCCCTTCTTTGGTGTGTACAACTTTGTGATGATTGCCTAACTCTAAAAATTAAAAGATAAAGGACCGTCTTGGTCTTCACTATGTCGAGTAGGTGAATCAGGGGTTTGCTTTGTGTATTGATTGTGACTTTCAGTCCATGTGCATTTTCATCTCTTTGAGTTTTGCGGTCCCACCTGTGTGAGTCATTATTTTTCATCTTTGAGTCTCTCTACCTCTCTTATACATACATCTCCTCATTTGCATCGAGTCCTGATATTGAGTCTCGAGCTTCACCTTCTTAGCTGGATTTTGCGGCTTTTTCTCCTTGCCCATATCACCCACATCTAGTCCGGTTCGAGGAGACCCTCTCCTTGAACCACAATTTTGACTATGTCCGCCTTCATCTCACCCACCCTCCTCGTATCCCCCGTATCATCCCTTTATTATCCGGGATTGTTGTGCTTACAGATATAACCTGCATCAAGGTTTATGGCTTACATCGATTGTTTGAGTAAGTCGGGCATATTTTGAGGATGTTGAGATTGATATCTTACTATTGGGGGATTTGACTTTCGATATGTGCATAGGAACTTATTGAGGACTTTGATAGTGCACGATCACTCTGTGTGATTCTTTATTGAGGATTTTTTATCACACACTGGATTGAGGATGTGACATATTTTGGTGATTTGATGATGATATCATGAGCTATGATCGATCAATCTATTTTGCGGTTCCAATCATCTTGATTTTGAGGATTGATTGACGACGAGGGTGGGCTTCTCCTCGCATTTCTTTTTGGAATCGAAAGGTGGGAGTATGTGAAGTAGGGCATCGAAGATAGAGGAATAAATCGAAGAATGAGGAGAAAAAAGTGATCCTTTCCCGAGCTTATTACATGAAAGTTGAGGAAAGATCCCTAGACATTCTTTTTTAGTCCCGAAGACGTTGGCGGTATTTAGTCGTCACTGGAGAAAAAGAGTACTTGCTGAAAGGTCAGTCGAAATGCATTTTGTTCTTTGTATTCCTCTAGTATTGCATGACTGAATAATTCAAGACGGGGTGCACTGCGAGGAGGGTCCTTTGAAGATGTTCCGGATGGAGTAGCTGAAGCCCGCTGAACCTTCTTAGTTGAGCGTACGAATGGCTACACTAATTTGCTTGTGCTAATTGCATAATGAGAAAGGCCAAATGCCTTTTTGCCCGAGTTCATGTAGATCAAATGTGTATGACTGCCTTTCAGATTCCGTGTGTCTTTGTCGTCCTGTGTCTTTTGATGACCCAGAATCAGAGAGCAGATTTTGATTCGGACTTCAAAGTGATGGTGTGCGGAAACCACATGATTTCGATCATCTAATTTGATCCACCTTCAATCTTTTATCTCATCCATCCACCTATGGTACTTTGAGGATTTCTATGTATATTTTATACCATCTCAGCTAGATTGATTGATTTGAGGGATGCACTAAAACTGACCTGATTATTTGTCTTCCCTCACATGATCTTATGCCCTTCTGATGATCGATTGATTGTTAACTTTGGAGGATCTGAGATTTGGTGCTAGCAATCCCATGACTTGATTGACCTAGTTTGCGTTACTCCTCGAGGACTATCTATAGGAGAATGCAACACATTCTCTTCGCTTGGTTCCCTCACTGCTTGTGTACCAATATGTTGGAGTATGGAACCGAGTCGCCTGATTAGACTGTTTGGCCTCCCTGCTGATTGTGCGCCTAATCTGTAGGTGCACGAGGCCAATTTCCTCGACTCCTTTGCGTCTTCTCTCCTTGACGGTCCTCGCAAGGATGGGCTTCACTTTTTCTATTATTCATTGTCTAGTTCATTGTGCTCTTCGAGGGTTATCTGTGAGAGATTATGATACCTTGCTAGATTTACGATCTCTTCTGCTGGGTAGATGATCTATCGCCTACTAAGACCATTCTGATTGAATCCTTTCAGTCCTCTCTCCTTGACGACCCTTGCAAGGATGAGATCTGATCTGACTATTCACTGCTTAGTTTGCATTGTTCCTCGAGGACTATCTGCGGGAAAATGCAATATTTTCTTTACGCTCGGTATTCCTTGCGAGTTGTCTCCTATCTGTTGGAGCGTGGAACCGAGTCGTCTGATCTATTCCTAGTCCCCACTGCTTTGTTGTATTCGATCTGTTGGATCTTGGGACCCATTTGACTAGACTCCTTTGAGTCTGCTCTCCTTGATGGTCCTCGCAAGGATAAGCCATCCTATTCTGATTATTCGATGTGTAGTTGGCAGTATGCTTCCCAAGGGTAAACTGCTGGATGCTGCCACATTCTCTTGATCTGTGGGTCTATTCTACCGGTAGATGATTTGTCGCCTACCGAGACTGCTTCTGTTGATCCATCTGATGGATCTGACGCCTTTGAGTCCGCTCACCTTGATGACCCTCACAATAGTGAGCTCTATCTAATTATTCATTGAATAACATGTATTACTCCCTGAGGGTTATCTGGGGGAGGATACATCATTTTCTTGGTACTTGGCTTCATTTCTGGTGTCTCCCATCTAGTGGATCACAAAGCTGGTCTTATGATTTGTCTACTCGGTCTCCTCTCTGGTTGTGTCTCCTTTCTGTGAGCACGGAGCCGAGTCTTCTGATTATTCTGAGATCTTTGAGTCTGCTCACCTTGAGGACCCTCGTAGGGTTGAGCCATATCTTGTGGTGTTAGATATACTCGTATGATCTTCTGATTTTATGACCACCGAATATCACGTAGAATTGAGCTCCTGCTCTTCACCTGTACTTCTCACTCTTCCTCCATGTCTTACAATATCGACTCTGCTCACTCTTTCCTTCCTTATGAGCTGATGTTCTCATTCATGCTACCGGTCCCAGGTTTAGTTTTCAATCTCTTGTCCCTGGTAGATGACACCCACCTGATTGCATATCCGGGTGTCTTATCACTTTCTAACTGCATCACCGTTCTCACAGGGAGACTATGATGAGAGCACGGTGTTAGCTTTCCAGATACCGTCATGCACTTCACCTTGTTCTTTATTTATTGTATATACATGTTGTGTATTCTATTCCTTCTTTCTTCCGTATGTCTTTTGTACCCCAGATCTTGCGTTATATCTGTGTGTCTATACTTTAGACGTACCTTGTCCTAAGTATAGGGGGGTACACACCATGTTGTTCTTTCTATGTTTGTTTCATCACTCATGTCATTGCTTATACTTAGGGATCCTTTACCCTAAGTATAGGGGGAGTGATGTGTACATTCTCTACGATCTTTTCATATATCTGTATATTTTTGTCTTTTCTTCTTTTCCTTTTCATTTCTCTATTTGTACATAAAAGGTGTCACCCCTTTGTGTCAGTTTTCTATACTTAGGACGTACTTTGTCCTAAGTATGGGGGGGTCGCACCCCGGATTCTTTCATTCTTTGATCCCCTCCACTGTCTCCTCTCTTGTTGATTTGCTATTCTATACTCAGGGATATCTCACCCTATGTATAGGGGGAGATAGCCCGAGTCGTAATCTATTTATTCACACCCTTGACCATCCCTGCATTGTGAATAGTCTGCGACTCTGCTATACTTAGGATTATTTGATCCAAAGTATAGGGGGGGCGTTCAACGTATGATTCATTTATTCGTTCATTCCTTATTCAATTGTTGTAGTATAGGCTTTTCTATACTTAGTACAAGTCATGTCTTCTCTTCCTCTTTTCGATCTATGAGTACATAGCTCATGCTAAGTATAGGGAGGTCGTATATACTCTATATATACTTTAGCCGTAACTCGTACTTCGTATTATTATTAATAAATATGGATAAAAATATTATATAGACTATATACAATTAAATAAAAACCATTTAATAATGCATCTTATTCTTCAAAATTATTTTTGTACATACTAATTAATAAATCAAGTTAAAAATATTTTTGCAAAATGATATGAAAAATGGTATGAGCCATTTGGAAAACTTTTTGTGAAATGTTTTCAACCTTTGTAAAGATATTTGATTGAAAAATTCTTTTATTCATGTAAAATAAAGGATTTGAAAATCTATTTGCAAATGATTTTGAAAATGTTTGTAAAAATATTTTGAATATATATATATATATATTGTTTGAAAAATCTATGAAAAATGGCTTTCAAATGTTTGTAGATATTTACAAAATTTTTTTGTACTATAGTTTTCAAATTTGTTTTCAAATGAATTTAGGAATAAATGCATCATTAAAATAGGAATAAAATGTGTATATAACTAATAATAATAAAATTATTTACCAATTGTATATATACCTAAATAAAAACAACCTGTTAAAAATAGGTAAAATCTTTAAATTCTTAAGTCTTGTAAAAAAACACGCCCGTGTAAATAGTTGAAGATTTTACTTATTGTGCCAAAATTCTTTTTATTTTCTAAATTCTTTGTGTAAAAATTCTTTTTATTTTCAAAATTCTTTGAAAAATTGCATCATATTTTGCATCATTGTACATAACATTTGTATAACATTCATATTCTTTTCAATTGAGCTTGATGATTGAACTAGTCCAATAAAGTCGAAAATTGGATCTTGGTTGGACCTTAATGCGCCTAACTGCACTGGAACCTTATGGGAACTAGGTTTAAGGTACTTCAGGTCCATTGGGACTTAATTCTTTGAGACTCGAGGTTGGGTTCAAGTCACCTCAACTGACTAACTAGAACTTTTCGAGACACACACATGACTCTTGTCGGTTGTGACCTAACTTGGACACTTGCACCTTTCGCTTGGCTCAACTCAGTTGGAGTGGTGAGGGAGTTGGATTTGCCGGTCTGAGATGCACACAGGTGGAAACATTCATCCTCGCCTAGGGAGGGAAGTGCACCCCAACTTGGTCCAGTTGCCATGAAGTCGAATGACAAGAGAGTGTGGGTTACAATAATGCTTCAAAAGAGGGACAGTCTTCTGGCTCAAGAGGTCCTTATGTAAATGTTGTTGTAAATAGTATTTCAAAAAAACTCCAAAAAAAGTGGACATGCCTGAAATTAAAGTAAAATGCCTGCCAGAGTATGTATATATGTTGTATAGTCAATAAGCAAGCTTAAGCATCAAAGTTATACCATGTGAGGCTGCAGCTGGCTGACTTGACTACACTGGTCTTGCATCCCAGGATAGGTAGCTACATTGTCTACCGTCCATTCTTTTCTTCACCCCCTCATCTTGAGTTGGATGCCACTTGAACTTATAAGGGAATACCTCACTCCTCGAGGATAGAGTGCTGGATTGGGGAATCATTAGGTTGTCGATATGGAGAAGTTGGTTCCTTTGTCATTTCATTTGGGGAGAGCCACTATCACTTACACTGTACAAGTCAGCTTCATAGTCATAAGGGTTTGCGTATGATGTAGGCTAGTTCTGACCTGGCTATTGATGTGGTTTAAACCTAGTTTTGTGACTCTCAAAGGCTGTTGCGTTTTAAATTTGGTTCCCGACCAGGTTCCACACACATTCTCACATCAAGGTCTAACCTGAGCTCCAAACTTTGACTTTGTATAGATAAGTTCCATAATCAAAATCAATTCCAATTATCCTTTCTTTTTCTTTTCTTCTTTATTCTTTCTGTACGTATTGCATAATTGTTTGCTAGGTACTAGCAAAGGCAAGTATAGGGGGTGATGAATCTCCATTTTATCACCATTATTCTATTATTTTGGCCTTAAAAACCCTAGCTAATGCATGCAAATAACATTAATTTGTGCATAATAGCATTCATTATTTATTGTATTATTTATATATAAAATAAGGTTTTTAATGTCAAAATTATAGAATAAAGAGAAGAAAAGAAAAAGGAATGAAATATCGAAGATATTGACCCTAAACCCCGAGACCAAGTCAAAATTGAGTTGGTTGACAAGGAATAAAATAGGGAGAGATAAGGGCCAAAAATGGAATAAAAACTCAATTCTTTTGTTCATTATTTATGCATTTTTTACACCTATTCTATTCTTTATTATTTATTCATCAAATAAAGAAACTTTATATATGAAAGTTGTTATATTTTTTGGAGTTACTGTGTGAAAGTTAGGTTTTTCACCCTCATTGTATATTGTACCCGATAAAAATAATCAATTTATTCATTCTTTATTATTTTTAAGAAATTAAATTTATATAATTTTGTGAATATCATTTATAATATATTTACATATTAAAAATAAAATAAAACAAGAAAGAAAAGGTAAAATAAAATAAGTCTACAAAAAACATAGATAAAATACCTACAATTATACATGTCTATAAATAAAAATGGATCATATTCTTTTATTATTTATTTTTTCATATTTTTGTAATATTATAAATATTATCTATATTCTATTAAAAAGACAAAACCAAATTAAAATTTAATAAAATATATTAAAATAAAACATGCATATAAAACATAGATGAAACACCTATAAATATACCTACATAATATACATAGAGGATGGGGAACTTGCACCAAGGTACATGTAATTTTACATGCACCGGGGCTTATATCTTCCACATTTTTTATTTTTTTTGAAAAATACCATCATGTATATTCATCTGTATATCCCTCCAATATGCCATTCAAATTTCATCAGAAACAAAGACTCCTATGACCTCCATCTAGAACAGGTAATTATAACGGTCTTAGAATTGCTGTAATCGACCTGTTCTAGATGGAGGGCATAGGAGTCTCTGTTTCTAATGAAATTCGAATGACATATTGGAGGGATATATAGATGAATATGCATGATGGTATTTTTCAAAAAAGTAAAAAATGTGGAAGATATAAGTGCGTGTAAAATTACATGCACCTTGGTGCAAGCTCCCCATCCTCATATACATATCTATTTATTTAAGTATACAAGTAATATCATAAAAATATAAATAAAAATATATTTATACTCAGTAAAAAAAGTTATAAATCTATAAAATAAAATAATAAAATAATAAAATAAAATATACAAAATAAAAATAAAAATGTACAAAATATAAATTAATATATCTATAATTTTACCCCTAAAAATAAACTACTAATAAATAAAGTCAAAAAAATATAAAAATCATACTAAAATACTAAAAAATAATGACATTTTTTATTTTATACTCAAAAAATAATAAAATCATTTATTATTTTTAATTAATTTTTTTCAAATAACCCTATTGTTTTTTCCTGTAGGGCGCCTACATGGACAAATGGCAGGGCTTTGATAGTTGACCTCTGGTCAACTATCCCATCCAAGCACCTGGACGTCAGAACAGTCTTTTCCCCCATTTTCATGCATTTTTCCCGATCGCTACATCGATCAATCAACCCCGATTTTTTCATGACATTTCATCATGAATATCCCGCGATTCACGTTGGAGCCTTCAGATCCCCTATACGTACGATCTATTCATTGATTTAGCCCAATCAATAAGGGTGCTCCCCATTGTCTATAAATAAAACCTCTATCTCCTCCTCGCATTTTCGATCATCCCTCAATCCTTGATCACCCACCTTCGGGCCAAAGCGCGTATCCTTGTGACTGAAGGAGTCACCTGGAGGTCTTGGATCAGCTGGAGGTGGAGGAGATGCACCCAGGCCGCCCACGTTGGCGACCTCTACTCTCTGCCTTCATTAGAAGGTAAGAGGTGTGCCCCTTAATCTTTTTATGTAATGTTTTTATTCCAACTTTTTAATTCCACAATTAGATTTACATTTAGACCTTAGGTTTAGTGTTTAAACGATGATTCGTAGTTCGTCGAAGAGCATTAGTACTCCGACCGTTTCCGACCCCGCTTCCACCTCCACATCCTTCCCCATCATTTTTGCTCCGTCCCCCACACCTTCGCTCCCCCAGACTCCCATCGGATCTGGAGATCCACTCCTTCACCTCCGTCGGTCGCCGGAGGAGCTTCGCCCCCTCCACCTTCCACCCATTCCAACCAAATAAGATCCCCCGAGCCCCTATTTTCTTATACGAGTCTTACTGCAAGTGCTGAAGGCCATACGACCCCATGTGGGGTCGATTTTTGCAAGAAGTGAGGTTCCTGAAGCTCCAAACTTCATTGGGCTCACCAACCGTCATTCGAGCTCTGGTGAACCTTCCAACGACGCCATTGGAAGCAGAGAAGCCTAAGCATTATTTTGCCCCTAGCAAGAGCCTTCAAGATGGCTAGAGCAGATCACGAGACCAAATCGAAACTAACCCCAGGCAAGTTCTTGTTCTGTTCTTCCATATCTCCTTATGGTCATTCGATTCTTCAGTCACTCCAGATCGCAACAGAGCCGTTCGATCCATCAACGTCCCAACCATCGGATCACCTCAAGTGATCTAATCTCAACTGTTGTTGTCGAAGCGTCATCGGTTGTCGGATGAGCGCCATGTGTCCAAGTGAATGAGATCCCACCACTCGATCTGGCCTTTAATGGGGTAAATTGCAAACTTAGCCTCACATTTTTGTAACTAATATTTAGCCTTGTAAATAAAAGCTAGTGTTTAAAAATAAATGGACATTTTGCAAATAGGCCCTTATATTTCTTTAAATTGCATTTGGGTTCAGTCCAGCTCAGCTCGCGTCGTTCCACGGAGCTGGGTAAATTGCAGGGATACCCCTACGAGTTTTTGTATTTATATTGAGTCCAATAAATTGTGGATAAAGTTGTGAATTTTTGAAAAATTTACTGGAAGGTCCCTGAACTTTATTGTATTTACCTTTAGGTCCTTCCCAGACTGCGTCACGTGTAGTCACACGCAATGGGTAAATTGCATGTTTAGTCATGATGCTTCTGTAATTATTTACTAATCCCATAAAAATTTTTTAACGTTGTATATTTTTGGCTCTTTTGCACCGAGGCCTCTGCCTTATATTTTATTTGAAAAATGCCCTTACTAGGACTTGTATTTTTGTGTGCTTTATCTATTTATTAAATAGAGCTACCATGCTCCTAAAAATCCATAAAAATGGGTTAGATGCTTCGTGTATTAAATATTCACGTCCATATTTTTATTTGGCATTTTTTCATTTAATCTATTTATTAATAATCAAATAGAGCATATATATTTTCTTTTTAACCTATAAAAATACCGAAATATATAAAAATGCCTCTAAAAATTCCAAAAAATTGTATGTAGTATATTTTGACCTATTTTAACTAGATAAAAAAATCACGAAAAAAGGAAAAACAAAATGCTTAAAAATTGAAAAATCCCAAAATCTTTTATAAAAATCTAAAAAAATCTTAAAAAACCGAAAAATATCATTTTCTGTGTTATAATTTTATTTATATAAATATTTATATATTAAAATTGACTTTGGTAACTTTGGGACCTATTTACTATTTTTAAAACCCAAATCAATTTCGGGTATTTTAATTAATCCCATATTTGGGATATTTTTTACTTCAAAAACACAAAAAAATTAGCAAAAATTCCAGAAAAATAACAAAAATTAGAAAAATATAAAATCACAAAAATATTATATTACTATATATATCCGATTTTTATATATTCCTATATATATAGTATCTATATATATCTTAGATTGTATTTTTACATATACTTATATATGAAATTTACATAAAAGAACAAAATTAAAAAATAAAAAATAAAATACAAAATTATAAAACAAAAAATAAAATTAAAAAATATAAAATTTAAAACCCACAAAACAATAAAATGGACAAGAGATAAAAGGCAGAATGTTTGAGCATTATTCATGCCTCCTTCTACCGTTTTCTCTCAGTATTCGACCTCTACACCTACTTACTCCTATACACTTTTACTGTAGAGTTATAATAAATTTTAGCTCTACATTTTTGATACTTAATTGATTGATTCTTATTGTGGGTTAATTGTTGATTAAAGTTGGGTTTTCTTGAGCGGTCACGTCAGCGACGCTAATGGAGTTTGATTAGCACATCCTCGTAAAAATTCTCTTTACCAAACGCCCCTCCATACCCCTCTCCCCGCGCTCCAAGGTGCCACCATGCCATCTACTCTGCCACGGGTGCCGCTTGTCCCCCCCACGCCCCTTAAAGCCACGGGCATAAGCGTACCTCCGGCCGCGGCCATACGCACGACTCAAGCCGCATGTCGCCCTCCTGCCCACCTCCTCCATGTTGTACCTCGATCGTCGCAGCCCCAACACGTGTGCTCGCGCATCGCTCTGCCCATGCCCTAGTCGTGGGTTCCATTCTTAGAACCCACATTTTTGTGAGGAAGGTCGGTCCCCCCTCCCTCCCCCTTCTTTTTTAATTTTTTAAATATTGCATATATTTTTCTGCATTGTTAAATATTTGCAAAAGTACCCATGTGCACAGTTTGACTTGTTCCGTTTGAAAATATGTTTTGGACAAAACCCTTATATTTGTGCTTAAATTTGGACATCATTTTCGCATCGTTTATTTAATTAAAAATAACGTGTTTGGAAATTAATTTAGCATCTTACAGCTGTTTAATTCGAATTTTGTGAGCATTCGTTAATTAACTAATTCTTTGAGGAAAATTGCATATTTTAACCAATTCATGGTCTGAATTCATATTAAATTAACACTTGCACCAAAAATTATGAAAAATCCAGAAATGACGCGTCTATGTGTTTTAATTTATATCAAAATTTCATTGCAAATAGAGATGTCTTGTGCCTAGAATAAATTCTTGAGTGATTTCAGTAAATGATTTTTAGTTAAATCCATAAATTTATTTTAGGAAATTTAACTCTCATGGATTGCATATTAAAATATCTTTTTGAGAAAAATCGATCTCTAGATAAATTGATTTTGTGGATTAATTAGGAATTAAATACTCACAAGCACTCTGTTTCCATTAAAGAGTTCATAAAAAATCATATTCTCAAAAAAATCCAAAAAAATATTTTAGTTTCATTTCATCATGTTTCACTTCCAGTAAAAATCTCATGATTTTTTCATTCTGTTTTATGAAAAATTGCTTAAAAACACATAAAAGTGTGCATTTTTCATTGTTGCATTTTAAACCCAAGCATTCCACAAAATACATTGTATTCATAATTGGATTAGGCTTCTACAAAAAATACAATTTGGCTAAATTGAGTTAATTACACATTAAAATTAATTTGGCTAAGGTGATTGTTTTCTTAATAGCCTAATTCAACTACATATTTGCATTTGCATTTATATTGCATAAAATACAAAAAAAAACATCTTGGAAAACTAGAGCTAATTCATCTAAGTTGCCCCGACGTTGTTCCTTTGTCTCCCTATGTTCGACCCTAGACTTTCTCAGGATAAAAATTAAATCCGAGACACTCTTCACGAAGATCCCTCTCTCGATTCTGTATAAAGTGCTAAGTGTCATGCTACAACGAGTACAAATTAATACAAGCATTTGGCGAGATTATTGGCTGGTTCCCACTTGCACACATATACATTAGATTTTATTTTATATATAGATCATTGTGCATGTAGATTGTTGGAGTCAGATATGCGTCCTTCTCTCTAGCATTTGCATTCATTATTTTTCACACATCAGCTTTTCCGAGCTCCTTCTCCTATTTTTCTTGTTAGTCAATAAAAGGAATCGAAAAATTCGTTAGACATTTTTTTCTCAAAAAGACCAAAAAAAGAGATAACCAATAAAATTGGGACTATTTTTTTGGCTCGACCCTAAAATCAAACATAAAGGATCAAAATTTATTATTTGGGGGAAAGTAACCCCCTTATTATCGCAGGTAGTTTTCAGACCGATTGAGATGTGTACACATAAGATTAGATCCCCCATCCCTGGACTTGTGTCGTAATCATTTGGGTCGTCTCTTGGGACCTGTTATTGCTCCCAGCACTTGCTTCAGATTTTAGATGAAGTGGTCCAGTGTTCTAGTAGGTGTGCAACGCCAACTGGAACACAACCACTCTAGGTGACTGCACCTATGAGTTTGTAAATAACTATTTTCTCTCCTAACTCTAAAATTAAAAAGATAAAAGTTTGAACTTTCACGGCCGT
The DNA here is from genome assembly GCA_037367405.1 of Ottelia alismoides. Lineage (NCBI taxonomy): Eukaryota > Viridiplantae > Streptophyta > Magnoliopsida > Alismatales > Hydrocharitaceae > Ottelia > Ottelia alismoides. The sequence continues at coordinate 159,302 of JAZKJV010006300.1, forward strand.
CATTATGTTGAGTTGGTGAATTGAGGGGTTGTGTTTTGTTTATTTGTGTTTATTGTGTATGCATATTCGATCTTCTCTACGCATTTGTAGCTTTTTCTTGCATTTGGATCAATAAAAAGGTCGCAGGGTATTCTTGAAAATATTGTCATACAGTTCCAGGGCATGAGATACACTGTTGATTTTATCGTATTACCCATGAAAACATCCACCTCTGTGGAGCGTACTCCAATCATCCTGGGATAGCCTTTTCTCACCTCTATGAGAGCCATTATTGATTATGGATCGGGAGAGATGAAATTTCATCCCCACAACGAGAGCATTTTAATTGAGACGATTACTACACCACTACAGGGCATAAATCCACATTTGATGAGAGTGTACATGTGTCAGTTGACCCCGAGGACTATGACCTAGCGGAGGAGATCTGAGATGTTTGGTTTACCATGGATAAATTAAGACCCAACAATTCCTCTTCAGGGAGGAACACTCGAAAATCATAGGCCTTGGAATCCCCTCTTCCTGTGTGAGGCAATGTGTTGATGAGATCCAAAATATTTACTATTAGCCATGTGAGCCCGAGGCAAACCATTTCTATAATAAATGTTATTGTAATCTTTTATATATCAATAAAAGTTATTGATTTATTTTCACTCCATGTATGGTATTAAATGAATGATGTACTATAAGGTCCCTTAGTACAATTAGGGTTATTTGTCATGTCCATATTAATGATCATATAATTTTTGTTTCAATTATTGAATCATAGAGGTGAGTGCTTGGATGAATATCTAAAGAGTTATATTGAGGACTCATCAAGCATCGTCAAATGATTATTAAGAAATGATCTTAAGCCTGAGAAGGAGATGGAAATCCTTCTCTAAAGGTTGATATCTGACCAACCTCTTCATGCATGTTCTCTATATGGGAATAGAGACTCAAAGGTGCCAGATAAGTTAGGACAAAAAATTGACTTAACGAGATTGAGATAACCAAGACCTATGTCGTATGCTGTCACGATATAGGCATGCATACTTTTGAAGGATATTGAGAATCCTTAAGCGCATCACGGAAGCGTGTCGATCGCATCCTATGCAATCGGAGCAACTAGTCGCACTAGTCGCTAGATGCAGCGGAAATTAAAATTTTTAAAACTAAAGATGAAACTACATGATCACGAGAACACTTCTCGGATCGTTTCATCTAACCACAAGTATAAGGAATACCTCTTGAAGCGTGGTTGTGATCATGAGATCCCAAAGTAGAGATCCTCCTGTCTCAAGTCCGATCCACGAAGAACGCACTTGCGGGCACGATGATGAGTCGCGTTCCTCCCCGCAATCCTCGATGAAGATCCAAGCATGGCTCACCTGATTTCGTCAAACGAAATCTGTCGTCTTCCTTTAGAGTAAGAAACTCCAGAGAAGAAGGAGATCCTTGAGTCGTCGAAGAAGAAACCGATAGTCTCTCCTTTCTCAACACAAGATGGACGGCCATCTTTTGGAGGAGAGAGAGAGAGGGCGAGAATATGAGAGAGAGAGAGTTGCAACCATTTACAACTCTTGATTATGTTGTACCTTCGAAGGCTACACTAGCCCTCCTTTTATATTAGTTTAGGATCCAATGGATCTCAATCCGTGGGACACATGGATCCAACAACCAGGCTTGGTCCATGTAAAATCAATGGCTATGATTGTTGTTGGTTAAAACCAAGAACATTAATTTAAATTAAAATATGTTGCAACATTATCAACATAATTTAATTTAACTAATTAAGAGATAATGTGACAACAAAAAGGGAGTCAACAAACCACCCTAAATTATAGGGTGTTATTTTGTCTCCTTTTATTTTATCTTATTATTTCTTAATAAATTGCAATAACTATTATTGCAATAATATCCACCAAATTAATTCCAAATTAATTTGTGAATATTTCAATCATGCCATTGATCATTATGTGAATCATGTTCACAACCCAAACTAATTTGTAAATTGCATTTCCAATTAATTAACTAATGTGAATCCAATCCACACTATTAATTAACAAATGCTATTTACATAAATTTTCTCTCTTCAATATATGTATTATAAATCATATTTATAATACACATATATTATGGATAGTATTATCCACATTCTCTAATCCTTGATAATTAAATCCCATTTAATTATCTTAGATAATAATTCTCACAATATGAATCATATTCATATTAAGCTTGATAATTAAATCTCATTTAATCATCAAGTTCTTCTTGCTTGGATATGGAATTCATCAAATGAATTATTCTTGAACCCTTTCAAGAATAATGTGCTTTCTCCGCAGATACTTGGAGATAAGGATAGGGCAATTGTATTATTCCACGTATAGTGACTTGGATGTTGAGATCTCGTCTCAAATCCAGATCGTACGAACCTCCCACAGATGCTTGATTAAATCAAGACCGCAAATCCAATCTTCTCATTAAACTTGAATCTCATTCAGATCAATGTCCAACACTTGGACTAAGAACAGATTGCTTCTCTACTGGAAGGAGTCACTAAAATCCAGACCTGTTTCATCACTCCCTCGGAATGGAAGCGTCATGGATATACAATCGTTTATGATCACATCACCCTCAGGTATTCCCAATACCTGTACATCCTGCATACTGGATGACCCATGGTCAACCCGAAGATCAAGATCTATTTTACACTGTCTTCTTCAGGGTTTGATCACCAAGTTTCTCATTTGATCATTGGGATTTGGTATCGATCATATACTTTCCAAAAGCATATATCATACCTAGGTCTTGATCATATACTTTCTAAAAGTATATATCAAACCTACAAATTTAGTCAAGCTTCCAAAGCAAGATGACCGTGCACGGAATTTGATTCTTCCCAATATCTCATGAGTGAGCTCATGTCTTCCGGTTCAGTAGTAAACCTGTATGATCCCTTTGAGAGATCGTATTACTCATATGCCCTTATATGCACACCAACGCGTCGGTGTATAGACCTTGGTTAGGTCACCAACCTATTGGTCTGTCAAATGTACATACTCAGACATATAGTAATACATCTGTCTCCGGTCAGAGGATGTGTGCCTATGCTGTGACAGCATTCAACATAGGACTTAGGTTATCTCGATCTCGTTAAGTCAACTCTTTGACCTAACTAATCTGACACCTCCGAATCTCTATTCCTATGCAGAGGACCTGCATCAAGAGGTCGGTCAGATATCAGCCTATGTGAGAAAAGGATTGCCATCTCCTACTCAGGCTGGAGATCACATCTTAACAATCATTTGACGGTACTTGATGAGTCCTCAATCTAACTCTTTAGATATTCATCCAAGCACCAGCCTCTATGATTCAATAATTGAATCAACAGTTGTATGATCATTAAGATAGCCATGGTACATAACCCTAATTGTACTAAGGGACCTATTATGCAAATTATTTATTCTTCATTTCAGATCAGGGAATGATATGTGCAATAACATTTATTGCATAATGGCTCGCCGTGGGCTCACATGTCCAACAATCTCCCACTAGCCCAAAGAGCCATTAATGGGCTAATCATTTAAACCCACACTCATGTGACAATCATAAGCTATTTAGAAATAGCTAGGTAAGCTGATCAGTCACTCTGTTCCCAAAAGACTATGCCAAGTCCTTTTACGGCACTTGCATATCCCTAGGTAACAGTGCTCGCATCCAATGCGAATGTTGCATCTCATGCAACCTATACTCGATCTAGTCAAAGCAGTTACAGTGTCCTTGACACTATTGCTCAATTAATATTATAACCAGTATTTCCATAATCCTTATCAGAATACCCTTATTCCGGGAGATCACTATCTCTCAAGGTATCCACAGTTAAGACCTTTTAGATCTCTATCTATAAAGTCTTAAGCTCTTGAAGATAAGACTTAGAGATCACTATCTCTAAAGCTTTGTCATCTTTGAAGATATTGTTATTACTGCAATCAAGTGTTCTTTCTCCATATTAGGATTAGTAACAGTTTACTACTCCCACTGCATGGTAGATATCTGGCTTTTGTACACATCAAGCATACACTTAGCTTCTCGTAACTGATGCACAAATGCAAGCAGTTCTAGCATTCACTTCCTCAACTCTGTGAGGTGCTATCCCTTTAGATAGGTCAGTAGCAAATCTCAAAGGAAGGAAGCCTTTCTTGGAATTTCCATTAATGGAATATGTCCAAGGTGTACTACAAATGTGACAGTCCCAATACCCTCTCTTCTTTGCTTCTGAACAACATCAGAACTAAGATCTAAGAGAAATAACCAGTCTATAAAACACTTATTCTCATCCTTATATCATTCCAAATGATTAGGATATTATCTACATTTAGCACGATGAACACAATGGCACTCCCACTAAGCTTCACATGGTACATCAAGATTCTATTTGAAATCATAACATTTATAATTTCATCAAATCTTATGTTCCAACTTCAAGAAGCTTATTTGAGTCCACAGATGGATTTCTTTAGCTTTCACACCTTACTTTCCCCAAACATGAAGCCCTGGGGCTACTTTGTGTGAATATCCTCAGAGAGGTATTCTTTAGAGGAATGCAATCTTGAATTACATCCTGAAGATGCAATAGTCAAGTTGTGTAGCTAAGGTTAGCAATATTCTGATGATTTTAAGCATGGTCACCGAAGAGCAAGTCTCATTGCAAGCAATGTCTTCTCTTCCGGTGTGTAGCTAATGGCTACAAACCGTGCTTTGAAGGTCTCTACCTTCTCATCAGGTTCCCTCTTTTCTTGAAGATCCATTTACACCTTTATGGGTCTTACCCATATAGGTGGATCCTCGAGGTCCATATACAACACTTGTATATGAAGTCTACTTTAGACTTTATTGCTAATATCCGTTTTTCCATGTCATGATCCTTAGGAGCTTCATCACATGAAGTCCGATCATTGTCAGACTTAACTGACACATGGAATAATCCTCAAACTCATTTGAAGAGGTATTAATGTTTCATCTTTAATTATCCTTCTAGTTTCCGATCTCAGGAGCCTCATTACCATCTCAAGATTAAATGAGTTCCTACACTTCATTTTCATCTTGATTCTCAAGAGAGTCATCCTCTAAGAATCACATTCTTAGAGATGAGATCTTTTAAGAATCTCAAGGTCATAAAGTAGGTATCCAATTCCATCCTTTATTTTTCTAACGAAGTAGCACTCTCAAGTGCTAGATTCCAGCTTACATGCATGGAAACTCATTAAGGATATATATTGTAGTCTCTACTACACATATATACTCGGAAACAAAGGGATAATTATGCTAAAATTCATCATTGACCAAATCATGTCATACATGATCCAATTGTATCTCCCTACAACTTCATTGAGTTTAGGTGTGTTAGGAGGATTGAGATAGAAATGATATTCATATCTCCATAAGGTATTCTTTGAATTTTATCTAATAGGTACAAGCTACCTAGGTTAGATCAAATTCATTTCATCTTTCTTCAAACTTTGGTTCTAAACCAAAATTGTGAAATCTTTGAACATTTCAAAGGTTTCTCAGGTGAAGAGAAGAAATCTCATATCATACGTAATCATCAATAGATATTACATATCCATAATGTTTACTATGATATAGATGATCTACATACATCAATATGTATGAGATCTTGAATACCTCGACATCTAACACCATTCCCAAAGAAGGGTGTATTGGACATTTTACTTTGAATACAATATTCACAAGTATGTAAGATTTGAAATTTTAGACATTCTAAAGTTTCATATCTTACTAGTCTATTGATCAAATCAACAGACATATGTCCAAGACTTGATGCCAGATCATTGTCAAATGATCTTCATCCTCCTATTGATCTTATAAGGTTTGATTTTCAGTATTAGAAATCTTAATGAACCAATCATTAATTTTCTAATTTTGTGGAGTCCACTAGATGCTAGATTACTATCTGAAATATTTCCATCATAACTCTTTATGATAGTTCTATCTCAGAATTCATGTTTATTTCCAACATTTAGAAACAAACAATGAGGGTATTCTAATATCTAGGTCATAGAGACATTATCTAAGACTAAGGGCTCTCCCACTGAGAATATGAAGTCAATCTATCCAATAGAGATTGCTGCAACAATTGAAGGATATGGATAAATCCTCAAGCGCATCACGGAAGCGTGATCGTCGTATCGAATACGACGAAGAACGACTAGTCGTACTAGTTGTTCGGTGCAGCGGAATTTAAAAAATTTTAAACCGATGAAACCACATGATCCGAGAACCATTCTCAAATCGTTTCATCTATAACCACAGCAAGTATAATGCAATACCTCTCGAAGCGTGGTTGATCGAGTCTCTACGAAAAGAGACCTCCTGTCTCAAGTCCGATCGTCGGAGTAACGGCTTGCGAGCGCGGAGATGAGTCGCGGTGTCCTCGCAATCCAAGTTGATCCAAGCGCGGTTGCTCCTGATCTCGTCGCACGAGATCAAACGTCTCCTTCGTGAGTGAATCACTCCAAGAAGACAAAGAACCGCAGAGAGTCGAAGCGGCAGCACGATGGTGCGGGCGTCGACGTTTCTCTCCACCAAGGTGGACGGCCACCAAGAAGAGAGGGAGAGAGGGCTGTCGTGTATATGAGAAAGAGAGAGAGAGAGTTTGTGCTACAATAGCATGTGTAAAAAGAGAGCCAAGTATGCCTCTCTATTTATAGGGTTTTGGGATCCATGGATCTCAATCCATGGGACACATAGAATCAATGGATGAGATTGATTTATGTTCATCCAATGGCTAAGATTGTTGTTGTCAAAAGCAACAAATTTAGGTCAAAATATATTTGATAAAATCAAATATAATTCATTCCTAAATCATCCCAACAAATAAGGAGAGAAGACACATGGAGATTTCATCTCCATGTGCCTTCCATGTAGGCGCACACCCACTCCAATTAGGAGTGGTGTGCCGTCCATGGATTGCATGGAGATTGCAATCTCATAGAAATCCATGAGATTGCATATCTCCATGTAATCTCTCTTATTTATTTGCAACAAATTTATTTGGGATTTATTTCTCAAAAATAATTCACAATTATCTTTGAGAATATTGCAATCTTGTCATGGAAAAATTGTGAATCATATTCACAACCCAAAACAACATGTAATTCATATTGTTAATTAATTACACAATGTGTATCCAATACACATCATAATTAATCAACACATATAAATTATAATTAACTCTCTCTAATACATTATAAATCACATTTATAATATATCATGAATAATTGGATATCTCTATCCACATTATTCTTATCCAAACTAATTAAATCACATTTAATCATATTGGATAATTTCTCATACATCATGATAATTAAAACACTTTTAATTATCAAATTCTCTTTGCTTAGATCTTATGGAATTGTTCTTAAACCATTTAAGAACAATGCTATTTCTCCTCAGATACTTGGAGATAAGGACAGGGCGATTGTATTGTTCCACGTATAGTGACTTGGATGTTGAGATCATATCTCAACTCCAGATCCTATGGACCTCCCACTGATGCTTGATCAAATCAAGACCGTAGACTTAATCTTCTCATTGCATCTGAATCTTATTCAGATCAATGTCCAGTTCATGGACTAAGATTAGGTCACTTCTCTAATGAGAGGAGTCACTAAAATCCAAACCTGTTTCATCACTCCCTCGGAATGGAAGCGTCATGGTTATACAATCGTATATGATCAAATCACCCTTCAGGTATTCCTAATACCTGCACATCCTACATACTGGAAGACTCATGATCATCCTGAAGATAAAGATCACTTTTACACTGTCATCTTCAGGGCTAGATCATTAAGTTTCTCAATCTTGGTCATCAGGATTTGGTATAGATCATATGCTTTCACAAAGCATATATCTTACCTTCAAATTCATGTCATGCTTCCAAAGCATGACGACCATGCATGGAATTTGTTCAGTCCCAATACCTCATGAGTGAGCTCATGTCTCCCAGTTCACAGGTGAACCTGTATGATCCCTTTGAGAGATCGCATTACTCATATGTCCTTACATGCACACCAGCTCGCCAGTATATAGACCTTGATTAGGTCATCAACCTATTGGTCTGCCAAATGTACATACTTAGACATATAGCAATACATCTGTCTCTAGTCAGAGGATGCATGCCTATGTTGTGACAGTATTCAACGTAGGTCTTTGGTTATCTCGATCTCGTCATGTCAACCCATTGACTTAACTAACCTGACACCTCTGAATCATTATTCCCATGCAGAGGACCTGCATCAAGAGGTCAGTCAGATATCAGTCATATGAGATAGGATTGCCATCTCCTACTCGGACTGGAGATCATCACTTAATGATCATTTGATGATGCTTGATGAGTCCTCTATCTAACTCCTTAGATATTCATCCAAGCATCAGCCTCTATGATCCATCCAATGAATCAACAGCTGTATGATCATCAAGTTGGCCATGGTACATAACCCTTATTGTACAGAGGGACCCTATAGTGCATTCATTCATTAATCTCAGAAAGGGGAGTGAAAAATAATCAATAATTTTCATTAATAATTTATTCATTACAATAACATTTATTGTAGAAATGGTTCGCCCGGGGCTCACATTGCTAACAATCTCCCACTAGCCCTCAGAACCATTCAGGTACAATCTTTAAACCCATACTCATTACATGCTGGTCGAAAACCTTCTGTGTCAGAGGTTTGGTAAGAGGATCAGCAACGTTGTCGGCAGAGGCCACCTTGGTGATGATGATGTCACCACGCTTTTGTATCTCCCGAATGATGTGGTATTTCCTTTCCACGTGCTTGCTCTTTTGATGCCATCTGGGTTCCTTTGCCTGGGCAATGGCTCCCGTGTTATCGCAGAGTAACGGGATGGGAGTATCAGAGGAAACTACGCCAAGCTCCAGCACGAACTTGCGCAACCACACCGCCTCCTTTGCAGCATCTGATGCGGCAATGTATTCGGCTTCTGTTGTTGAATCTGCAGTAGTGTCCTGCTTCTTGCTTCTCCAGCTCACAGCACCACCATTCAACAAGAACACGAACCCCGATGTCGACTTTCGATCATCTACATCCGATTGGAAGTCAGAATCTGTATATCCCAAGACTTGGAGATCACCATCTCCATAGACCAAGATGTAATCTTGCATCCGTCTTAGATATTTGAATATGTTCTTTACTGCATTCCAGTGTTGTTCTCCATAGCAGGATTGGTAACGACTTACCACTCCCACTGCATGGCAGATATCTGGCCTAGTACACATCATGGCATACATTAAGCTTCCTACGGCTGATGCATAAGGACATCCAGCCATGGCCTTCTTTTCCTCAACAGTTTGAGGAGCCATTCCTTTAGACATGTGGATACCATGTCTTAAGGGTAGGAATCCTTTCTTAGAACTATCCATACGGAATCGTTCAAGAATCTTCTTAATGTATCCATGTTGTGACAATCCCAAAATCCTCTTTTCTCGGTTTCTGAACAACTTCAGGCCTAAGATATAAGAGGCTTCTCCAAGATCTTTCATCTCAAAGGTATGGGACAGCCAAATCTTTACACTGGTCATCATCCCTGTATCATTCCCAATGATAAGGATGTCATCTACATAAAGCACGATGAACACAACGGCGCTCCCACTAAGCTTCTTGTATACACAAGGTTCATCAGGATTCTGCACAAAATCATAACTCTTTATGGTTTCATCAAATCTGATGTTCCAACTACGAGAAGCTTGCTTGAGCCCATAGATGGATTTCTTCAGCTTGCATACTTTACCATCCTCAGTCATGAAGCCCTGGGGCTGCTCCATGTAGATATCCTCCTCGAGGTATCCATTGAGGAAAGCCGTCTTGACGTCCATCTGCCAGATGTCGTAGTCAAGATATGCAGCTATAGCTAGCAATGTCCGGATGGATTTAAGCATAGCCACAGGAGAGAATGTCTCATCATAATCGATGCCTTCTCTCTGTGTGTAGCCCTTGGCTACGAGCCGTGCCTTGAAAGTCTCTACTTTCCCATCAGGTCCCCTCTTTCTCTTGAAGATCCATTTACACCCAATGGGTTTTACCCCTTTAGGTGGATCCTCTAGGGTCCATACACCATTCTTATGCATGGAGTCAATTTCTGACTTCATTGCTAGCATCCATCTATCCATGTCTTGATCCGCGAGTGCTTCATCAAATGAAGTAGGATCAATGTCAGTTTCACCTGACACATGGAATCCATACCTTTCAGGTGGTGCAACCACCCTCGAACTCCTTCGAAGAGGTATGGGTGTTTCATCTTTATTTATCTCTTCCGTTTCTGGTCTAGGAAGCTCAGAATCTTCAGGGGATTCAAAGAATTCCTCTACTTCATTATTGTCTTGACCTTTAAGGAAATCATTCTCCAGAAACTTCACATCTCTAGAAACAAAAACCTTTTGGGTCTCAGGGTCATAAAGTTGGTATCCAATACCATCTTTAACATACCCAATGAAGTAACACTCACGAGAGCGAGATTCTAGCTTACTTGCGTCTACGTTCTTCGCATAGACCAAGCAACCCCAAACCCTCAAGTGATTAACACTAGGTTTGGTTCCATACCATAGCTCATGAGGAGTCTTAGCCACGGATTTGCTAGGAATCTTATTCAGGATATATATTGCAGTCTCTACTGCATATCCCCAGAAACTAAGAGGTAAATTTGCTTTATTCATCATTGATCGGACCATGTCCATGATGGTCCTGTTGCGTCTTTCAGCAACACCATTTAGTTGGGGAGTTCCAGGAGGAGTGAGATTGGAAACAATTCCATTCTCCTTAAGGTATTCCTTGAATTCATCTGATAGGTACTCGCCACCTCGATCAGATCGAATCCGTTTAATCTTCCTATCGGTTTGGTTCTCAACCAAAGCCTTGAATTCTTTGAAATTTTCAAAGGTTTCAGACTTATGACGTAGTAGGAAGATAAACCCGTATCGCGAATGGTCATCGATAAACGTCAAATAATATCGGTATCCATTTCGAGTCGCGGTACTGAAGGGACCACATACGTCGGTATGTATTAGGTCAATAATACCTTCGCATCTCGTAACCTTGTTACGGAAAGGCGTCCTAGTCATTTTGCCCTGTATGCAATGTTTGCAAGTGGGCAGAGGTTGAACCTGTAGAAAATCTAGAGGTCCATCCGTTATCAATCTATTGATCCTATCAACAGACAAATGACCAAGCCTTTGATGCCATATCTCATTTGAGATATTTTTATCCTCTCTGGATCTTTTAGGGTTTTTATTAGTGGTTGTCACATTCATAATACATTTATCAATGCACAATTCATAGAGTCCACCAGAAGTCAAAACACCATCCGCAATATATTTATCATAACGACTTATGACTAATTTATTACAGAAAAGGAAAGTATATCCGCTTCTAACAAGCTTAGATACAGATATCAAGTTCCTTCTGACTTCGGGTACATAAAGACATTCTTTAAGTATAAGGACTCTTCCACTAGATAATGATAGTCTACAAGTCCCAACGGCTACTGCTGCAACACTCGCATCAGATCCCATCTGGATGACTATCTCCCCTTCCTCAAGATTCCTAGTTTCCTGAAACAAATGCAACAAATTGCATACATGAACAGAAGCACCAGAATCTACAACCCATCTTCCTTCTCGTCCAACGAGAAAGCTAGTTTCAATGATGAAAGTAGATTTCATACCTGCTGGGGCTTTACCTTTGTCTGAGGATTTCTGGTAATCTGGGCAGTTACGCTTCCAGTGCCCCGGCTTCTTGCAGTGATGACAGACGTCGGTTTTCTTCGACGCCATGAGAGTGGATGCACTGGAAGAAGAGCCAACACTTTGTCCCTTCTTCTTTCTCTTCTGGGCCGGGCCCTTCCGAGAACCATGCTTCCGACCGCGCTTCCCTTTGACCTGTGCAACCATTGCACTGCCACTGGGACCATCCTTCTTCATTACGTCCTCTGCGGACTTTAATGCAGCAAGGAGAGCAGCATTTGTCAATTCCAACTTGTTCATGTGGAATGACACTACAAAGTTATTAAAAGACTTGGGCAATGACAGCAGAATGAAGTCAGCTTGCATGTCTGCATCCATCGTTGCCCCAAGAGTCTCCAGCTCCGACAAGTACCCAAACATTTTGAGTACATGTTCACGGACCGAAGTCCCTTCCTGCATTCTACAGTGAATGAGGTCTTTCATAACATTGTACCGCTGAGTGCGGTTAATGTCACCAAACATATCCTTAAGATTCTGCATTATATCCTGACAGGTATTCATCTCCACATGTTGCTTCTGCAGAACATTGGAGAGAGAACCTAGGATATAGCACCTAGCCAAGACATGATCTTCATCATACTTGTCATTAAATGCTTTTTCTTCCTTGGACTTAGGGTTCTCAAGCTTGTCCTCGGATAGCACATAACTAATGCGCTCAGCAGAGAGAACAAGTTCCAAATTTCGGATCCAATCCGAGTAATTTGGGCCGGTCAATTGGTTGACCTCAAGAAGCCTACTAAGTGGGTTCAAAGACTTCATTTTCTGAAATTAAGAATGCACTATATTAGAATATAGAAATATATATTCAAATTTATGATATTTGATTAAGGTATTTTAAATCAAATTATTCTTGCATTGTCGACTTTGAAAGTTCAATCCCTTAATCACTTTCAAAGTAAGAGATATACTTACCGCTATATCTCTAGCAAGAATTGGGATCTCCTCTTTATCATTGTCACATCCCAATAATATGAGAATCTGTGACTCCAATAAAGAAAAGCAGGAACTCATTCCAATTTGCAAGTCCAACTTGTAATTTCCCAATTCGGTCTTTAACACCCGAGCCCACCACCCCTAAGGCGATGTTGACCCGTTGTTAATTGAACCAACCGTCAACAGGAATAGTACTCGCTATGCGCAATCCAATATCGCCCCAATAATATGAGGATCCGATATTGGGGTCACTACGCATACGGCCTTACTCTTTCGAGAAGCAAAGAGTCCGATCCAGATGCGCTTGCACACAGGAGCTGTCACTTCGGACAGGCGTCTCCCACATGCAATCCCTGGCGACGAAACTCTTCGCCTTGACGGGAGACCATGGATGTCACTTATGTGATCCTCCATCTTCATATTCAAATTTTAATTAATTATCGTGAATCACATTCACATAATTAATTCTTCCAAGGGAATTAATAACTCTAATCATATTAGAGTATTTCAATTGGACATAATCAATTTAATCATATTAAATTAATTATCAATCCAATTCAATCAATCAAACTTGATTATTTTACTTGAATACATATATGGTAATATCTCAAAATACGTATTAATTCGAATTTTAATAATTAGGAAAAAAATACATCTTAATCCCTCGGACATTATCCCGGCCCTACCCGCTGTCATGGCCAGTACCAACGAGAGTGGGACGGACCACATACGTTGCAACCCGCAACCCCAATGCTCTCCGACTAGGCACCATATCCGCCTCGGGAAAGGATAATGCCAAATTGATTAATTTGTACTTGAGATTATCATCGGTCTTTCAACCGAAATTGTAACATATAGTAATAATCAAAACATTTTTGATTATAAGGAAATTTGCTAGACAAATTCCCAAATCCTGTTCAAGCATCAAGTTTGAAGATTGTTGTTTCCAATATATGATTTAGATCACATCTTAATCAATTAATTGGTTGGGGCCATGTCAATTAGGCAAATAATCATGTCTCAATATTTCACAAATATTATTCAAGATTATTTCACGAAATTAACAATTAATTTCACTAATTGACAATCACTTGGTTCTAGATTAGGAATGCAATTTCAGTATAGACCCCTATTCACTAAAATTGGCATATCTCAATCAATTTAAATCCAAATTAAGCAAACTCAATTTTCATAGATTGCTAACTTGATTTTCAACAGAACCTAAGTGGATTTGTACGCATTTCGAGGCAGATGATAACAGTAATTAACTCTTTAATCATGTTAAAATCTATTGTTCCCGCAACAGTGCATACATGTCCATTAAAACAACCATAACTAGAGCATACGAAATCCGATTTATGCAAACTCAGTTCCTATGGTTTCCTTATTTAATGGGGAACAAAATCCAAGTTTTAAATTCGTGTTTAAACAATTTAAACAGTGCCGAATTTATTTACTAAACAGATCTGCGAAATCAAATGCGATGAAAACTTTCGCGACCTAAACGAACCCAAGTCGTCCTCGGTTTTTCGAATCATATTCGAAACCATCGACCTAAGGCTCTGATACCACTTGAAGGATATGGATAAATCCTCAAGCGCATCACGGAAGCGTGATCGTCGTATCGAATACGACGAAGAACGACTAGTCGTACTAGTTGTTCGGTGCAGCGGAATTTAAAAAATTTTAAACCGATGAAACCACATGATCCGAGAACCATTCTCAAATCGTTTCATCTATAACCACAGCAAGTATAATGCAATACCTCTCGAAGCGTGGTTTATCGAGTCTCTACGAAAAGAGACCTCCTGTCTCAAGTCCGATCGTCAGAGTAACGGCTTGCGAGCGCGGAGATGAGTCGCGGTGTCCTCGCAATCCAAGTTGATCCAAGCGCGGTTGCTCCTGATCTCGTCGCACGAGATCAAACGTCTCCTTCGTGAGTGAAGCACTCCAAGAAGACAAAGAACCGCAGAGAGTCGAAGCGGCAGCACGATGGTGCGGGCGTCGACGTTTCTCTCCACCAAGGTGGACGGCCACCAAGAAGAGAGGGAGAGAGGGCTGTCGTGTATATGAGAAAGAGAGAGAGAGAGTTTGTGCTTCAATAGCATGTGTAAAAAGAGAGCCAAGTATGCCTCTCTATTTATAGGGTTTTGGGATCCATGGATCTCAATCCATGGGACACATAGAATCAATGGATGAGATTGATTTATGTTCATCCAATGGCTAAGATTGTTGTTGTCAAAAGCAACAAATTTAGTTCAAAATATATTTGATAAAATCAAATATAATTCATTCCTAAATCATCCCAACAAATAAGGAGAGAAGACACATGGAGATTTCATCTCCATGTGCCTTCCATGTAGGCGCACACCCACTCCAATTAGGAGTGGTGTGCCGTCCATGGATTGCATGGAGATTGCAATCTCATGGAAATCCATGAGATTGCATATCTCCATGTAATCTCTCTTATTTATTTGCAACAAATTTATTTGGGATTTATTTCTCAAAAATAATTCACAATTATCTTTGAGAATATTGCAATCTTGTCATGGAAAAATTGTGAATCATATTCACAACCCAGAACAACATGTAATTCATATTGTTAATTAATTACACAATGTGTATCCAATACACATCATAATTAATCAACACATATAAATTATAATTAACTCTCTCTAATACATTATAAATCACATTTATAATATATCATGAATAATTGGATATCTCTATCCACATTATTCTTATCCAAACTAATTAAATCACATTTAATCATATTGGATAATTTCTCATACATCATGATAATTAAAACACTTTTAATTATCAAATTCTCTTTGCTTAGATCTTATGGAATTGTTCTTAAACCATTTAAGAACAATGCTATTTCTCCTCAGATACTTGGAGATAAGGACAGGGCGATTGTATTGTTCCACGTATAGTGACTTGGATGTTGAGATCATATCTCAACTCCAGATCCTATGGACCTCCCACTGATGCTTGATCAAATCAAGACCGTAGACTTAATCTTCTCATTGCATCTGAATCTTATTCAGATCAATGTCCAGTTCATGGACTAAGATTAGGTCACTTCTCTAATGAGAGGAGTCACTAAAATCCAAACCTGTTTCATCACTCCCTCGGAATGGAAGCATCATGGTTATACAATCGTATATGATCAAATCACCCTTCAGGTATTCCTAATACCTGCACATCCTACATACTGGAAGACTCATGATCATCCTGAAGATAAAGATCACTTTTACACTGTCATCTTCAGGGCTAGATCATTAAGTTTCTCAATCTTGGTCATCGGGATTTGGTATAGATCATATGCTTTCACAAAGCATATATCTTACCTTCAAATTCATGTCATGCTTCCAAAGCATGACGACCATGCATGGAATTTGTTCAGTCCCAATACCTCATGAGTGAGCTCATGTCTCCCGGTTCACAGGTGAACCTGTATGATCCCTTTGAGAGATCGCATTACTCATATGTCCTTACATGCACACCAGCTCGCCAGTATATAGACCTTGATTAGGTCATCAACCTATTGGTCTGCCAAATGTACATACTTAGACATATAGCAATACATCTGTCTCTAGTCAGAGGATGCATGCCTATGTTGTGACAGTATTCAACGTAGGTCTTTGGTTATCTCGATCTCGTCATGTCAACCCATTGACTTAACTAACCTGACACCTCTGAATCATTATTCCCATGCAGAGGACCTGCATCAAGAGGTCAGTCAGATATCAGTCATATGAGATAGGATTGCCATCTCCTACTCGGACTGGAGATCATCACTTAATGATCATTTGATGATGCTTGATGAGTCCTCTATCTAACTCCTTAGATATTCATCCAAGCATCAGCCTCTATGATCCATCCAATGAATCAACAGCTGTATGATCATCAAGTTGGCCATGGTACATAACCCTTATTGTACAGAGGGACCCTATAGTGCATTCATTCATTAATCTCAGAAAGGGGAGTGAAAAATAATCAATAATTTTCATTGATAATTTATTCATTACAATAACATTTATTGTAGAAATGGTTCGCCCGGGGCTCACATTGCTAACAATCTCCCACTAGCCCTCAGAACCATTCAGGTACAATCTTTAAACCCATACTCATTACATGCTGGTCGAAAACCTTCTGTGTCAGAGGTTTGGTAAGAGGATCAGCAACGTTGTCGGCAGAGGCCACCTTGGTGATGATGATGTCACCACGCTTTTGTGTCTCCCGAATGATGTGGTATTTCCTTTCCACGTGCTTGCTCTTTTGATGCCATCTGGGTTCCTTTGCCTGGGCAATGGCTCCCGTGTTATCGCAGAGTAACGGGATGGGAGTATCAGAGGAAACTACGCCAAGCTCCAGCACGAACTTGCGCAACCACACCGCCTCCTTTGCAGCATCTGATGCGGCAATGTATTCGGCTTCCGTTGTTGAATCTGCAGTAGTGTCCTGCTTCTTGCTTCTCCAGCTCACAGCACCACCATTCAACAAGAACACGAACCCCGATGTCGACTTTCGATCATCTACATCCGATTGGAAGTCAGAATCTGTATATCCCAAGACTTGGAGATCACCATCTCCATAGACCAAGATGTAATCTTGCATCCGTCTTAGATATTTGAATATGTTCTTTACTGCATTCCAGTGTTGTTCTCCATAGCAGGATTGGTAACGACTTACCACTCCCACTGCATGGCAGATATCTGGCCTAGTACACATCATGGCATACATTAAGCTTCCTACGGCTGATGCATAAGGACATCCAGCCATGGCCTTCTTTTCCTCAACAGTTTGAGGAGCCATTCCTTTAGATAGGTGGATACCATGTCTTAAGGGTAGGAATCCTTTCTTAGAACTATCCATACGGAATCGTTCAAGAATCTTCTTAATGTATCCATGTTGTGACAATCCCAAAATCCTCTTTTCTCGGTTTCTGAACAACTTCAGGCCTAAGATATAAGAGGCTTCTCCAAGATCTTTCATCTCAAAGGTATGGGACAGCCAAATCTTTACACTGGTCATCATCCCTGTATCATTCCCAATGATAAGGATGTCATCTACATAAAGCACGATGAACACAACGGCGCTCCCACTAAGCTTCTTGTATACACAAGGTTCATCAGGATTCTGCACAAAATCATAACTCTTTATGGTTTCGTCAAATCTGATGTTCCAACTACGAGAAGCTTGCTTGAGCCCATAGATGGATTTCTTCAGCTTGCATACTTTACCATCCTCAGTCATGAAGCCCTGGGGCTGCTCCATGTAGATATCCTCCTCGAGGTATCCATTGAGGAAAGCCGTCTTGACGTCCATCTGCCAGATGTCGTAGTCAAGATATGCAGCTATAGCTAGCAATGTCCGGATGGATTTAAGCATAGCCACAGGAGAGAATGTCTCATCATAATCGATGCCTTCTCTCTGTGTGTAGCCCTTGGCTACGAGCCGTGCCTTGAAAGTCTCTACTTTCCCATCAGGTCCCCTCTTTCTCTTGAAGATCCATTTACACCCAATGGGTTTTACCCCTTTAGGTGGATCCTCTAGGGTCCATACACCATTCTTATGCATGGAGTCAATTTCTGACTTCATTGCTAGCATCCATCTATCCATGTCTTGATCCGCGAGTGCTTCATCAAATGAAGTAGGATCAATGTCAGTTTCACCTGACACATGGAATCCATACCTTTCAGGTGGTGCAACCACCCTCGAACTCCTTCGAAGAGGTATGGGTGTTTCATCTTTATTTATCTCTTCCGTTTCTGGTCTAGGAAGCTCAGAATCTTCAGGGGATTCAAAGAATTCCTCTACTTCATTATTGTCTTGACCTTTAAGGAAATCATCTCCAGATACTTCACATCTCTAGAAACAAAAACCTTTTGGGTCTCAGGGTCATAAAGTTGGTATCCAATACCATCTTTAACATACCCAATGAAGTAACACTCACGAGAGCGAGATTCTAGCTTACTTGCGTCTACGTTCTTCGCATAGACCAAGCAACCCCAAACCCTCAAGTGATTAACACTAGGTTTGGTTCCATACCATAGCTCATGAGGAGTCTTAGCCACGGATTTGCTAGGAATCTTATTCAGGATATATATTGCAGTCTCTACTGCATATCCCCAGAAACTAAGAGGTAAATTTGCTTTATTCATCATTGATCGGACCATGTCCATGATGGTCCTGTTGCGTATTTCAGCAACACCATTTAGTTGGGGAGTTCCAGGAGGAGTGAGATTGGAAACAATTCCATTCTCCTTAAGGTATTCCTTGAATTCATCTGATAGGTACTCGCCACCTCGATCAGATCGAATCCGTTTAATCTTCCTATCGGTTTGGTTCTCAACCAAAGCCTTGAATTCTTTGAACTTTTCAAAGGTTTCAGACTTATGACGTAGTAGGAAGATAAACCCGTATCGCGAATGGTCATCGATAAACGTCAAATAATATCGGTATCCATTTCGAGTCGCGGTACTGAAGGGACCACATACATCGGTATGTATTAGGTCAATAATACCTTCGCATCTCGTAACCTTGTTACGGAAAGGCATCCTAGTCATTTTGCCCTGTATGCAATGTTTGCAAGTGGGCAGAGGTTGAACCTGTAGAAAATCTAGAGGTCCATCCTTTATCAATCTATTGATCCTATCAACAGACAAATGACCAAGCCTTTGATGCCATATCTCATTTGAGATATTTTTATCCTCTCTGGATCTTTTAGGGTTTTTATTAGTGGTTGTCACATTCATAATACATTTATCAATGCACAATTCATAGAGTCCACCAGAAGTCAAAACACCATCCGCAATATATTTATCATAACGACTTATGACTAATTTATTACAGAAAAGGAAAGTATATCCGCTTCTAACAAGCTTAGATACAGATATCAAGTTCCTTCTGACTTCGGGTACATAAAGACATTCTTTAAGTATAAGGACTCTTCCACTAGATAATGATAGTCTACAAGTCCCAACGGCTACTGCTGCAACACTTGCATCAGATCCCATCTGGATGACTATCTCCCCTTCCTCAAGATTTCTAGTTTCCTGAAACAAATGCAACAAATTGCATACATGAACAGAAGCACCAGAATCTACAACCCAACTTCCTTCTCGTCCAACGAGAAAGCTAGTTTCAATGATGAAAGTAGATTTCATACCTGCTGGGGCTTTACCTTTGTCTGAGGATTTAAGGTAATCTGGGCAGTTACGCTTCCAATGCCCCGGCTTCTTGCAGTGATGACAGACGTCGGTTTTCTTCGACGCCATGAGAGTGGATGCACTGGAAGAAGAGCCAACACTTTGTCCCTTCTTCTTTCTCTTCTGGGCCGGGCCCTTCCGAGAACCATGCTTCCGACCGCGCTTCCCTTTGACCTGTGCAACCATTGCACTGCCACTGAGACCATCCTTCTTCATTACGTCCTCTGCGGACTTTAATGCAGCAAGGAGAGCAGCATTTGTCAATTCCAACTTGTTCATGTGGAATGACACTACAAAGTTATTAAAAGACTTGGGCAATGACAGCAGAATGAAGTCAGCTTGCATGTCTGCATCCATCGTTGCCCCAAGAGTCTCCAGCTCCGACAAGTACCCAAACATTTTGAGTACATGTTCACGGACCGAAGTCCCTTCCTGCATTCTACAGCGAATGAGGTCTTTCATAACATTGTACCGCTGAGTGCGGTTAATGTCACCAAACATATCCTTAAGATTCTGCATTATATCTTGACAGGTATTCATCTCCACATGTTGCTTCTGCAGAACATTGGAGAGAGAACCTAGGATATAGCACCTAGCCAAGACATGATCTTCATCATACTTGTCATTAAATGCTTTTTCTTCCTTGGACTTAGGGTTCTCAAGCTTGTCCTCGGATAGCACATAACTAATGCGCTCAGCAGAGAGAACAAGTTCCAAATTTCGGATCCAATCCGAGTAATTTGGGCCGGTCAATTGGTTGACCTCAAGAAGCCTACTAAGTGGGTTCAAAGACTTCATTTTCTGAAATTAAGAATGCACTATATTAGAATATAGAAATATATATTCAAATTTATGATATTTGATTAAGGTATTTTAAATCAAATTATTCTTGCATTGTCGACTTTGAAAGTTCAATCCCTTAATCACTTTCAAAGTAAGAGATATACTTACCGCTATATCTCTAGCAAGAATTGGGATCTCCTCTTTATCATTGTCACATCCCAATAATATGAGAATCTGTGACTCCAATAAAGAAAAGCAGGAACTCATTCCAATTTGCAAGTCCAACTTGCAATTTCCCAATTCGGTCTTTAACACCCGAGCCCACCACCCCTAAGGCGATGTTGACCCGTTGTTAATTGAACCAACCGTCAACAGGAATAGTACTCGCTATGCGCGATCCAATATCGCCCCAATAATATGAGGATCCGATATTGGGGTCACTACGCATACGGCCTTACTCTTTCGAGAAGCAAAGAGTCCGATCCAGATGCGCTTGCACACAGGAGCTGTCACTTCGGACAGGCGTCTCCCACATGCAATCCCTGGCGATGAAACTCTTCGCCTTGACGGGAGACCATGGATGTCACTTATGTGATCCTCCATCTTCATATTCAAATTTTAATTAATTATCGTGAATCACATTCAAATAATTAATTCTTCCAAGGGAATTAATAACCATATTAGAGTATTTCAATTGGACATAATCAATTTAATCATATTAAATTAATTATCAATCCAATTCAATCAATCAAACTTGATTATTTTACTTGAATACATATATGGTAATATCTCAAAATACGTATTAATTCGAATTTTAATAATTAGGAAAAAAATACATCTTAATCCCTCGGACATTATCCCGGCCCTACCCGCTGTCATGGCCAGTACCGACGAGAGTGGGACGGACCACATACGTTGCAACCCGCAACCCCAATGCTCTCCGACTAGGCACCATATCCGCCTCGGGAAAGGATAATGCCAAATTGATTAATTTGTACTTGAGATTATCATCGGTCTTTCAACCGAAATTGTACCATATAGTAATAATCAAAACATTTTTGATTATAAGGAAATTTGCTAGACAAATTCCCAAATCCTATTCAAGGATCAAGTTTGAAGATTGTTGTTTCCAATATATGATTTAGATCACATCTTAATCAATTAATTGGTTGGGGCCATGTCAATTAGGCAAATAATCATGTCTCAATATTTCACAAATATTATTCAAGATTATTTCACGAAATTAACAATTAATTTCACTAATTGACAATCACTTGGTTCTAGATTAGGAATGCAATTTCAGTATAGACCCCTATTCACTAAAATTGGCATATCTCAATCAATTTAAATCCAAATGAAGCAAACTCAATTTTCATAGATTGCTAACTTGATTTTCAACAGAACCTAAGTGGATTGCACGCATTTCGAGGCAGATGATAACAGTAATTAACTCTTTAATCATGTTAAAATCTATTGTCCCCGCAACAGTGCATACATGTCCATTAAAACAACCATAACTAGAGCATACGAAATCCGATTTACGCAAACTCAGTTCCTATGGTTTCCTTATTTAATGGGGAACAAAATCCAAGTTTTAAATTCGTGTTTAAACAATTTAAACAGTGCCGAATTTATTTACTAAACAGATCTGCGAAATCAAATGCGATGAAAACTTTCGCGACCTAAACGAACCCAAGTCGTCCTCGGTTTTTCGAATCATATTCGAAACCGTCGACCTAAGGCTCTGATACCACTTGAAGGATATGGATAAATCCTCAAGCGCATCACGGAAGCGTGATCGTCGTATCGAATACGACGAAGAACGACTAGTCGTACTAGTTGTTCGGTGCAGCGGAATTTAAAAAATTTTAAACCGATGAAACCACATGATCCGAGAACCATTCTCAAATCGTTTCATCTATAACCACAGCAAGTATAATGCAATACCTCTCGAAGCGTGGTTTATCGAGTCTCTACGAAAAGAGACCTCCTGTCTCAAGTCCGATCGTCGGAGTAACGGCTTGCGAGCGCGGAGATGAGTCGCGGTGTCCTCGCAATCCAAGTTGATCCAAGCGCGGTTGCTCCTGATCTCGTCGCACGAGATCAAACATCTCCTTCGTGAGTGAAGCACTCCAAGAAGACAAAGAACCGTAGAGAGTCGAAGCGGCAGCACGATGGTGCGGGCGTCGACGTTTCTCTCCACCAAGGTGGACGGCCACCAAGAAGAGAGGGAGAGAGGGCTGTCGTGTATATGAGAAAGAGAGAGAGAGAGAGAGTTTGTGCTACAATAGCATGTGTAAAAAGAGAGCCAAGTATGCCTCTCTATTTATAGGGTTTTGGGATCCATGGATCTCAATCCATGGGACACATAGAATCAATGGATGAGATTGATTTATGTTCATCCAATGGCTAAGATTGTTGTTGTCAAAAGCAACAAATTTAGGTCAAAATATATTTGATAAAATCAAATATAATTCATTCCTAAATCATCCCAACAAATAAGGAGAGAAGACACATGGAGATTTCATCTCCATGTGCCTTCCATGTAGGCGCACACCCACTCCAATTAGGAGTGGTGTGCCGTCCATGGATTGCATGGAGATTGCAATCTCATGGAAATCCATGAGATTGCATATCTCCATGTAATCTCTCTTATTTATTTGCAACAAATTTATTTGGGATTTATTTCTCAAAAATAATTCACAATTATCTTTGAGAATATTGCAATCTTGTCATGGAAAAATTGTGAATCATATTCACAACCCAAAACAACATGTAATTCATATTGTTAATTAATTACACAATGTGTATCCAATACACATCATAATTAATCAACACATATAAATTATAATTAACTCTCTCTAATACATTATAAATCACATTTATAATATATCATGAATAATTGGATATCTCTATCCACATTATTCTTATCCAAACTAATTAAATCACATTTAATCATATTGGATAATTTCTCATACATCATGATAATTAAAACACTTTTAATTATCAAATTCTCTTTGCTTAGATCTTATGGAATTGTTCTTAAACCATTTAAGAACAATGCTATTTCTCCTCAGATACTTGGAGATAAGGACAGGGCGATTGTATTGTTCCACGTATAGTGACTTGGATGTTGAGATCATATCTCAACTCCAGATCCTATGGACCTCCCACTGATGCTTGATCAAATCAAGACCGTAGACTTAATCTTCTCATTGCATCTGAATCTTATTCAGATCAATGTCCAGTTCATGGACTAAGATTAGGTCACTTCTCTAATGAGAGGAGTCACTAAAATCCAAACCTGTTTCATCACTCCCTCGGAATGGAAGCGTCATGGTTATACAATCGTATATGATCAAATCACCCTTCAGGTATTCCTAATACCTGCACATCCTACA
This sequence comes from Ottelia alismoides, assembly GCA_037367405.1. Taxonomy (NCBI): domain Eukaryota; kingdom Viridiplantae; phylum Streptophyta; class Magnoliopsida; order Alismatales; family Hydrocharitaceae; genus Ottelia; species Ottelia alismoides. The sequence continues at coordinate 183,457 of JAZKJV010006300.1, forward strand.
TACTGGAAGACTCATGATCATCTTGAAGATAAAGATCACTTTTACACTGTCATCTTCAGGGCTAGATCATTAAGTTTCTCAATATTGGTCATCGGGATTTGGTATAGATCATATGCTTTCACAAAGCATATATCTTACCTTCAAATTCATGTCATGCTTCCAAAGCATGACGACCATGCATGGAATTTGTTCAGTCCCAATACCTAATGAGTGAGCTCATGTCTCCCGGTTCACAGGTGAACCTGTATGATCCCTTTGAGAGATCGCATTACTCATATGTCCTTACATGCACACCAGCTCGCCAGTATATAGACCTTGATTAGGTCATCAACCTATTGGTCTGCCAAATGTACATACTTAGACATATAGCAATACATCTGTCTCTAGTCAGAGGATGCATGCCTATGTTGTGACAGTATTCAACGTAGGTCTTTGGTTATCTCGATCTCGTCATGTCAACCCATTGACTTAACTAACCTGACACCTCTGAATCATTATTCCCATGCAGAGGACCTGCATCAAGAGGTCAGTCAGATATCAGTCATATGAGATAGGATTGCCATCTCCTACTCGGACTGGAGATCATCACTTAATGATCATTTGATGATGCTTGATGAGTCCTCTATCTAACTCCTTAGATATTCATCCAAGCATCAGCCTCTATGATCCATCCAATGAATCAACAGCTGTATGATCATCAAGTTGGCCATGGTACATAACCCTTATTGTACAGAGGGACCCTATAGTGCATTCATTCATTAATCTCAGAAAGGGGAGTGAAAAATAATTAATAATTTTCATTGATAATTTATTCATTACAATAACATTTATTGTAGAAATGGTTCGCCCGGGGCTCACATTGCTAACAACAATTACAGTAATATCCATGTAGATGACTACTAAACCTTAAGATCAAATTTCTAATCTTCTAATATATATATATGCAACCAATTGCAAATGTCATTAGAAGATTGGGATACAATTGTCAGACTTTATCTTATGAAATAAGAAAGTCAGAGTCAATGATTATATGTAGATTATTCTGATGCTCTATCTGAGTCCTTCACTAAGGATTTTAGACAGACTTGATAGTCATACTATCAACACATCAACTTATTGCAGCATTGGCATTCATCCAACTCTTTGGATGTGATATGGAAGTCACAGAAGTAGGTCAACTCTTTGACTTTCCTTCTTACTCGGGTCCGACCCATGCTTCCACTGTGCTCTCTTCATCAATAAACAACCATTGTTTAAGACAAAGAATCTCTTATGTTGAATTCAAAGGATTTCAATACAAGAGCATTTCAACATTTATACATGCTTCATTAAATTCATTCAAAATGATTACTATGAAGCTTCATGAATGACTTGAATATAGATAGTAGAATGATGACATTCATCATATCTACATACATCTTAACTCTTAGACACTTAGGTTCAGGTAGGTATTCAAACATTTTGAATACATCATCTCTTTCGAGCCACCATTCTGCATAATGTAGAGAACCATGTCATTCATGATTAAATGTCTAGAGCACATATGTATGCCAAAATATCTTCTTTTATTTTATAAGGATTATTCGACAATTACGATTACCATCGACATGTCACTTCCAAAGTACATTCGATGAAAGATCAAGACTACAGAGACATACAAACCCTAAGGTGATGTCTTATTGTCTTATTTAATTGTCCTTCCTCATTATGTTGAGGGGACTTGCACATTGCAACCACATACATTATGTGTCCAATTGCAAGTACAATATCTGGATCATGAGTCCAATCCAAGATATTTTTACTGGTTATTATTGAGTATAACATTGAGTGGGTTTAATGAAGGATTATCTGAAATAAGAAATTTTGCATAAGGGTATATAAATTATATATACATGTTTTACTTTGATTTAGGAATTTTTATATCAAAGTTGTCTTGCCTTGTCAACACTGAAAGTTCATTCCCTTAATCACTTTCAATGTAAGAGATATTCTTACCATTATATCTCTAACAAGATCTGGGATCTCCTTTCCTATCTTTGTTGCATCCCAATAATATGAGAACCTACAACTCGGATAAAAAGAAGCGGGAACACATTCTGCCTTGCAAGTCCAACTTGCATTTCCCAATTCGGTCTTTAACACCCGGGCCCACCACCCCTAAGATGATGTTGACCCATCATTAATTGAACCAACCGTCAACAGGCTTAATACTCGCTATACGCAATCCAATATCGCCCCAATAATATGAGGACCCGATATTGGGGTCACTACGTATATGGCCTTACTCTTTCGAGAAGCAAAGAACCCGATCCGATTAAATCATATATAGGATCTGTCACTTCGGACAGGCGTCTCCTATACACAACAACTGGCGACGGAATCCTTTGCCTTGACGGGAGACCATGGATGTCACTTATGTGATCCTCCACCTCATATTCAAATTGTAATTAATTATCGTGAATCATATTCACATAATTAATTCTTCCAAGGGAAATACACATCTATTCATAATAGAGTGTTTATTGGATATAATTAATTTAATCACATTAAATTAATCATTAATCCAATCATCAATCAACAAACATGTCTTTTACTTGAATAGTTGGTATATTCTCAAAGTACGTATTAGTTGAATTTTAATAATTAGAAATATACACATTGACTTTCTCCAGCATTATACAATCCCTACCCGCTGTCATGGCCAGTACCGACGAGAGTGGGACGAACCACATACGTTGCAACCCGCGACCCCAATGCTCTCCGACTAGGCACCACATCCGCCTCGGGAAAGGATAATACCAGATAGATCATCATGTACTTTGAGATGCTCATCGGTTTTTCAACCGAAATTATACCATATAATATACATCAAAACATTTTTGATTATATTATAAGGAGATTTGCTAGACAAATCCCCAATCCTATTCAAGCAAGAGGGTTTTTCATGTAAAAGTTATCCTACAACTATTGTAGGATAAACTATGATTTTCATGAAATCAATGTTTGTTGATGAAGCCAATGATCAAGATCTAATATCTCATCATTGTGGTTTAGGCAAGTGTCATTCAATGAAATAATTCTCTCTTTAAATATTTCACAAATATTTATCACTAATTATTCCAGAAAATTAACAATTAATTTTCATCAAGATAATTGAATGACTTATCACAAGGTTCATGATCCAAGATGTCAATTTCCAGCAGTGACCCCAATCACTAAAATTAACATATCTTGATCAATTTAAATCCAAAAAATGCAAACTCAGTTTCCAAAGATTGCCTATTTGATTTATTAAAGAATCCAAGTAATAATTCACGCATTTCGAGGCGGATTAAAACCGTAATTATCTCATTAATCACGTTTAAATCCGCAGTTCCCGCAACAGTGAATATAGTCATATTCAAAAAGCCATATCTTGAGCAAATAAAGTCCAAATTTAGTAAACTCAAGTCCTATGGTTTCCTTGTTTAATGGGGAACAAAATCCAATTGAAAACTTCGTGTTTAAACATTTTAAACAGTGCCTAAAAATTCAATTTTACAGAGGTGCGAAAATTGAAATGCATTTCGCAACCCTTTCAAGAACCAAATCGTCTAAGGTCTATGGATCATATCCAAAAACTTATTCAACCTGGCTCTGATACCACTTGAAGGATATTGAGAATCCTTAAGCGCATCACGGAAGCGTGTCGATCACATCGTATGCAATCGGAGCAACTAGTCGCACTAGTCGCTAGATGCAGCGGAAATTAAAATTTTTAAAACTAAAGATGAAACTACATGATCACGAGAACACTTCTCGGATCGTTTCATCTAACCACAAGTATAAGGAATACCTCTTGAAGCGTGGTTGTGATCATGAGATCCCAAAGTAGAGATCCTCCTGTCTCAAGTCCGATCCACGAAGAACGCACTTGCGGGCACGATGATGAGTCGCGTTCCTCCCCGCAATCCTCGATGAAGATCCAAGCATGGCTCCCCCGATTTCATCAAACGAAATCCGTCGTCTTCCTTTAGAGTAAGAAACTCCAGAGAAGAAGGAGATCCTTGAGTCGTCGAAGAAGAAACCGATAGTCTCTCCTTTCTCAACACAAGATGGACGGTCATCTTTTGGAGGAGAGAAAGAGAGAGGGCGAGAATATGAGAGAGAGAGAGAGAGTTGCAACCATTTACAACTCTTGATTATGTTGTACCTTGGAAGGCTACACTAGCCCTCCTTTTATATTAGTTTAGGATCCAATGGATCTCAATCCATGGGACACATGGATCCAACAGCCAGGCTTGGTCCATGTAAAATCACTTGCTATGATTGTTGTTGGTTAAAACCAAGAACATTAATTTAAATTAAAATATGTTGCAACATTATCAACATAATTTAATTTAACTAATTAAGAGATAATGTGACAACAAAAAGGGAGTCAACCAACCACCCTAAATTATAGGGTGTTATTTTGTCTCCTTTTATTTTATCTTATTATTTCTTAATAAATTGCAATAACTATTATTGCAATAATATCCACCAAATTAATTCCAAATTAATTTGTGAATATTTCAATCATGCCATTGATCATTATGTGAATCATGTTCACAACCCAAACTAATTTGTAAATTGCATTTCCAATTAATTAACTAATGTGAATCCAATCCACACTATTAATTAACAAATGCTATTTACATAAATTTTCTCTCTTCAATATATGTATTATAAATCATATTTATAATACACATATATTATGGATAGTATTATCCACATTCTCTAATCCTTGATAATTAAATCCCATTTAATTATCTTAGATAATAATTCTCACAATATGAATCATATTCATATTAAGCTTGATAATTAAATCTCATTTAATCATCAAGTTCTTCTTGCTTGGATATGGAATTCATCAAATGAATTATTCTTGAACCCTTTCAAGAATAATGTGCTTTCTCTGCAGATACCTGGAGATAAGGACAGGGCGATTGTATTATTCCACGTATAGTGACTTGGATGTTGAGATCTCGTCTCAAATCCAGATCGTACGAACCTCCCACAGATGCTTGATTAAATCAAGACCGCAACTCCAATCTTCTCATTAAATCTGAATCTCATTCAGATCAATGTCCAACACTTGGACTAAGATCAGATTGCTTCTTTACTGGAAGGAGTCACTAAAATCCAGACCTGTTTCATCACTCCCTCGGAATGGAAGCGTCATGGATATACAATCGTTTATGATCACATCACCCTCAGGTATTCCCAATACCTGTACATCCTGCATACTGGAAGACCCATGGTCAACCCAAAGATCAAGATCTATTTTACACTGTCTTCTTCAGGGTTTGATCACCAAGTTTCTCATTTGATCATTGGGATTTGGTATCGATCATATACTTTCCAAAAGCATATATCATACCTAGGTCTTGATCATATACTTTCCAAAAGTATATATCAAACCTACAAATTTAGTCAAGCTTCCAAAGCAAGACGACCGTGCACGGAATTTGATTCTTTCCAATATCGCATGAGTGAGCTCATGTCTTCCGGTTCAGTAGTGAACCTGTATGATCCCTTTGAGAGATCGTATTACTCATATGCCCTTATATGCACACCAACGCGCCGGTGTATAGACCTTGGTTAGGTCATCAACCTATTGGTCTGTCAAATGTACATACTCAGACATATAGTAATACATCTGTCTCCGGTCAGAGGATGTGTGCCTATGCTGTGACAGCATTCAACATAGGACTTAGGTTATCTCGATCTCGTTAAGTCAACTCTTTGACCTAACTAATCTGACACCTCCGAATCTCTATTCCTATGCAGAGGACCTGCATCAAGAGGTCGGTCAGATATCAGCCTATGTGAGAAAAGGATTGCCATCTCCTACTCAGGTTGGAGATCACATCTTAACAATCATTTGACGGTACTTGATGAGTCCTCAATCTAACTCTTTAGATATTCATCCAAGCACCAGCCTCTATGATTCAATAATTGAATCAACAGTTGTATGATCATTAAGATAGCCATGGTACATAACCCTAATTGTACTAAGGGACCTATTATGCAAATTATTTATTCTTCATTTCAGATCAGGGAATGATATGTGCAATAACATTTATTGCATAATGGCTCGCCGTGGGCTCACATGTCCAACAACTTTGACCAGAGATAAATGTACTGCTATATGTATGAGTATGTACATTTGGCAGACCAATAGGTTGATGGCCTAATCAAGGTCTATACGCAGGCGAGCTCGTGTGCATACAAGGGGATATGAGTAATACGATCTCCCAAAGGGATCATACAGGTTCACTTCTGAATCGGAAGGCATGAGCTCACTCATTAGATGTTGTGACAATAAAATTCCATGCATGATCGTCTTGCTTTAGAAGCATGACAAGAATTTGTCGGTATGATATGTGTGTTTGGAAATTATCTGATTTATTATTAACTCCCAATGACCGAATGAGAAACTTGATGATAAAATCCGAAAGAAGTTGATTCAAATCTATGGATTTATTCTAGGTCTTCCGGTATTCAGGATGTACATGTATTAGGAATACCTGACGGTGATGTGATCATAAATGATTGTATTACCATAACGCTTCCATTTCGACAGAGTAATGAAACAGGTCGGTATTTTAGTGACTACTCTCAGTAGAGAAGTGATCTGATCTTAATCCATATGTTGGACATTGATCTGGATGAGATTCAGATGCACTAAGATATAAGATCTACAACCTTGATTTAATCAAGTATTTATGATAGGTCCACGAGATCTGGATTTGAGATATGTCTCAATATCTAAGTCACTATACGTGAAACGTACAACTACCATGTCCTTATCTCCAAGTATCTTCTAAGAAAGCGTGTTATTCTTGAAAGAGTTCAAGAATAATTCCATTGATAAATGTATATCCAAGCATTGAGAAATGGATAATTAAATGAGATTTAATTACCATGAATAATGAGAATTTAATTCATATTATTTAATGCATGAGAATGGTGATCAGATATAGTTAAATGTGATTTTATTATCATGGATATGAATAATGTGGATGGTATTATCCATATTAATCATAAATATTATAAATATGATTTAAAATATATAACAGAGAGATATTTGTAAATAACATTTACAATTTAAATGTTGATGTAAATTGGATTCATATTAGACAATTAATTGAAAATGTAATTTATATTTTATTATATTGTGAATGTGATTCACAAATTTCTAATGGTATGATTGAAATTTCACAAAATAATTTGGAATTATTTTTGTGAAATAATTTACAATAAAAGTTATTGTAAATAATTAAAGGATAATGCGATATGCATGATCTCACAAAATAGAAAAAGAGAGCACTCCTTCCTTAAAGGGAGGGTGGAAGGCCACCCAAGTCCTAAATCTCGGTGGTCGTCTCCCCTCTTATTAATAAGGAGCTTGCTTCCTTTCCTAATCCATTAATGCCTCTTAATTTGATTGAATTAATTTACATGGATAATTAGTATATATATTTAATTTAATTTAATTAATTATTGTTATATTTTTTACAACAAAATCATGACCATTGAAAGAAACACAAATCAATCTCAACCATTGGATTTGTGTTGTCCATGGATTGAGATTCATAGACTCCCAAAATATGATAAAAGAAGAGGCAACCTGATGAATCGCTGAGCACACATTTTAATTTGCACATGTTATAATAGGGGTACTTAGTGAATCAGTCAGAACCGAGAGAAGAATCTCCGTGAAGAGTGTCTCAGCTTTAATTTATATCCCGAGTAATTCCAGGGTTGAACACAAGGAGGCAAAGGAACAACTTTGGGTTAATTCATAATTTTAGGTCTAGAACTCCAATGCGGATTTTTTTGTATTTTTTTATGCAAAATGAATGCGAAATGCACAATACAGGTGAATTAAGTTAATAGGAAAAGACACAACTTAGCCAAATTAATTTTAATATGAAATTAGTCCAATTTAGCCAAATTATATTTTTCCTAGAAATCTAATCCAGTGATGAATGCATAACATATTTTTTTTGGAATTCTAGGGATTAAAATGCAACAATGAAAAATGTACACTTTTTTATGGGTTTTTTCATAGTTTTTCACACAAACAGAATACAAAAATAATGAAAAAATTACTTGAAATAAAACATGATGCAAGGATGCTACAGTAATTTTTTGGATTTTTCTGACAAAATGTGAATTTTTTACAAAAAGAGTGACAGTGAGTAATTAATTCTTAATAAATCCAAATTATAAAATTAGCGAGAGAGCGAATTTTCTCATATAGATATTTTTATATGGAATCCAAGAGATTTGAAATTTTGCGATGTCTGTAGATTTAATTAAAAATCAATTATCAAAATCACTCTATAATTTATTTAAGACACAAGAAAACTCTAATTAAGACGAAATTTTGACAGTAATTCAATCTCGTTTCATGGCATCAATTCTGATTTTTGTGGAATTTTTGAAACAACTGTGAGTCAGATAAATTTAAGAGCTTAAATGGGTAAAATATGCACAATTGCTCTTGAAAAATTTTAATTAATTCACCATAACTCACAAAAATACAAGTAAATATTCATATGGTAGAGAATTAGTTTTTCAACATAATGACATTTTAAATTAAATAAAATGATGCAAAATTGATAACCAAATTAAGAGGCAAACATAGAGGTGTCTGTGCAAATTCAGAAATAAAAAATGCAATGCAAACTCTGCACAAGGGAACTTTTGGAAATATGATGAATCTGTGATTCATCACTTCAAAAGTCAAAAATAGAGCCTTGTTCCCGAGTAAATAGAGGCATATTTCCCTTTATAATGCATAAATAGCACTCATGCATACATACATAATACATTCATTTTAGCAGTCCATTTGCATTCAAATAAGAAGCCAAAAATCCCTTGTAAAATACCTATTCACTAAAATAACCTCTTCTTTATAATATGTACTCCTTAGTTAATAATATAGGGAAGAAGGCCAAAAATTCCCCCTTGTAATTTAGCCAATAAAGCCTCAGAACCCCTGTACACTAAAATGCACATAAAGCCCTCATACAAACTCTGAAATAGGTCTACTTACTCTTAGATTACTCCACATTAAAAGACCTTTAAAATGAGACTAATTTCATCCAATTTGGAGCTCGTATGAGAAAGTTGGGTTTTTGGGCCACTTTGTATACTACATATATGTATATTTGTATCTTTGTATTTATGTATCATATTTGACCTCATCTCCGTCTTTGGTCAACATGAAACTTGTAGTCTCATCGAGATCTACAACTTTTATGTTTTGAGTTTTTCCAAATTCGGCCCCCTTTTCTCTCTACACATATATTTTCTTTCAGCCATTCACAACAGGCCACGTGGCGCCCTCTGGTTGCGCCACGCGGCCCGCACCCCTTGCCTCATTCGCCCGCTGCCATAGCCGTTGTATTACGCTCTATATCCAACGGCTTGGCTGCTTCCACGTGCGCCTCAACTCCACACCGTCAGATCATCCCCTTGTCTCATCTGACCCGCCCGTCCGCGCCTCTTCCAGAGCTCGCCACGTGGCGGCGTGTACACCATCTGATCAAGCCCGCGATCCTTCCAACACAGCCGCTCTTCCTTTGGCGTCCCTCTTCCCTTCGATTAACCTCAACCCTTCATCCAATCCGTTCGTTCGTGCCGCTGCCTCACCACGACACGTGGCAGGTTCCGCACCTTCAGATCGCATCGCCTTGACTTGATCCCAGCCGCTCGCTCGCGCTTCGCCCAGCTGCTTCCACGTGGCGCCATCACGACCTCTTATCACCGCGCCTTGATCTAATCCCCCACGTCCCTTCGCGCTTTGACCTAGGCCGTTGGATCACAAGATCCAACGGCCAGGGCCTCGTCTCCTACCTCCGATCGTCTCTGTCCCACGATCTCGCCCTTGCGAAACAAGCCGCAGCCTTTCTATTTTCGCTACCACGCCTACCACCATCTCCGACCACCAATCACTCCACGTCCTTCCCCACTCATCTGTCATCCTCGCCAGCTACCCCACTTGCCACCACCTCCACCATAGACGTCCCACGACCTCCACGAACTTCGCCCCTTCAACATCCCGACGAGACCTTCCTCCTTTAAATACTCGACCACCGACGAACTTCAGCCCTATCCGCCAACACTGAGAGATACCCCGAGCTCGGAGCAACCGTTTGGTGACAGCAAGCGACCTATTCCTCGAGCGAAGACCGGTCATCTTCTCCGGCGAGATCCTTGGCCCACCGCCGTGTCGCAGCCACTCCTCCGAGCAGCTGCTTGAGCTCGGGACACCACCGGTCCCTCGAGCAAAGACCTGGAACCCAAGAAGGAGTTCCAATCCCCAGGTGAACCCTCCACTCTTCTCCGATCTTCTTTCCTTGTCTTCATCGATTTTCTCGCTTTTTATTCTCCGCCTCCGGTCACTCCCACGCCTCCATTCCACTCTGCCGAGCTCCGCGTCGGAGCTCTCATCTTCGCGGCCACCTCTACGCCCGCCGACGACTCACTTCATCCTCCATCAGCTCCAGCTCCAGCTCCGCCACTTGGCCGGAGCACCATCGCCAACCCATCTCCATTACTCCTTAGGCCTTGCCGACTACCTTCACAACTCCACAAGTGCACGCACGAGCTCCGGCTCTATCTCTAACATCTGCAGGTGCCCCTTTGCTCATTGAACGGAAGTTCGCCGGAGAAGACTTCGAGCTTCATTGCCATCGACGTCAGACCGCCCTCCGTCGCTCCTGAGACCACCAGCATCACCACCATCATCGCCGGCAGAAGAAGAGGACATCTGAGTCCTCGAAGCAGCATTATTGCATTTGCATAGAGTCAGACGGAACCGATGAAGAGCCCGCACCTCCATCTGAGGAGGATCGTCTAGCAGTCGCGGAAGAAGCGTCACCGGTTTCGCCTCAGCATTTTCTTTTCAGTCAGAGTCAGAGTCCTAGTTTGTATCAGAGTCAAAGTCCTGTTAAGAACTCAGTTCCCGAAGTCAATGAGAAAATTTCAGTTTCCGAACCTGAGTTGGAGTCAATAATCCCTTTCCCCCGAGCTCTCAAGGGAGGAAAGAAGAAAAACAAAAAAATCCAAAAAGATGACCCTGAGATGGCTGAATTCTGCAATAAACACATCAAGGTCACAATCCCCTTTGACAAGTTCGTGGAAATGATCCCCTGCATTCCAAAAATACCTTAAGGTGAGATGCACACCTACTAGGGTTAGCAGGAAGATCAAAAACCGTGTTGAGAAACACGTTTTATCAGTAGCCAGGACTTGTGCAATAAAGAACTCGTTTCCTCGAAAACGAAGAGACATGGGTGCACATTATGTAGTAAGTCATGTCGATGACATCACGTTTGCACGCACTCTCCTAGACAATGGTTCCTCAATCAACCTGATGCCGACAACCCTCTATGAGCGGCTTAATCTCGGACCTCTTAGGAAATCTAGAGCTCTTCTACAGTTCGCTGACAAATCAACCAAGAGGTCCCAAGGAGAATTAAGGAACATTGTGATCAAAGTCGATGGGCAAGAATACATGGTGGACTTCACTGTCCTGGATATGGAAACCCCTCGTAATTGGAGAGATTCCCAGATCATTCTAGGTAGGCCCTTCCTCAGAACAGCAGGGCCTTATTTGATTATAAAAATGGGAAGATTCAGTTCCAAACTCCAGGCGGAGATGAGGAACTTGAAATGAAGCAGACAAGATGGCAGAGACCGGATTCAGAATCCAGCACCGAGTACTCTTCTACCGGAACAGACTGCGAGCATGTAGACTTAGTTGGGCCATGGAGACAGAACCCAGCCAGCACCGATGTGTCCATCTCCTCCGAAGATGATCCAGTGCATGAGTCAGTCTGCGAGATCCTCAGGAACGAGTACAACTCTGAGCCTGCATCGCCCTACATCTTCGATGACGTAGAGGCCCAGTTGGGCCTGTCAGTCCTTACATCTCTAGGACAATCGGAAGATGAGGATGACGAGTCGGACGAGGTGTTTGCCGATTGTATGGAGACCTTTGACGATCCGACTCCAGAGCCGAACTTGGTGGCAGCAATCACAGAGAACGATCCATCCACTTCCAACACTGAACCAGATCAGATTGAGCCAGATTTCTTAGACGATCACACTATTCCTGAGCTCAAACCCTTACCCACAACCTTAAAGTATGCCTTCCTTGCGGGCCAAGACAAGAAATTTCCGGTCATCATCAGTTCGCAATTGACCGAGGAGTAGGAATCTCGCTTGCTAGAGATCCTGGAGAAGAACCGCAAGGCGATAGGTTGGAGCATTTCCGATCTCCATGGGATAAATCCCGCTCTGTGTTCGCACCATATTTACTTGGAGAATGAAGCCAAACCCTCTCGTGAATTCCAACGTCGGTTGAATCCAAATTTACGAGAGGTCGTGAAGAAGGAGATAGAAAAATGGTGCAACGCGGGTTTCATTTATCCAATCTCCGACTCTAAGTGGGTGGCCCCAATCCATGTTGTCCCGAAGAAGTCGGGAATTCAGACGACCACCAACGAGGACGGAGAGGAGATCGTGACGAGAGTACCCACGTCATGGCGTGTCTGTGTGGATTACAGACGCCTGAATGCCGCGATGAAGAAGGACCATTTCCCCCTACCGTTCATTGATCAGATCCTAGAGAGATTAGCGGGGAAAGAGTTCTTCTGCTTCCTAGATGGGTTCTCAGGCTACAATCAAGTAACCATAGGTCCAGAGGATCAGGAAAAGACTACGTTTACATGCCCCTTTGGTACCTATGCTTTCAGGCGCATGCCTTTTGGGCTATGCAATGCTCCAGGTACTTTTCAAAGGTGCATGATTGCTGTATTCGCTGAAATGGTCAGCGAATTCCTGGAAGTCTTCATGGATGACTTCTCGGTCCACGACGATTCTTTCGATTCCTGTCTTAGGAATCTGGACCGAGTCCTCAAAAGGTGTTGTGAGGTTAATCTGGAGCTCTCCTGGGAGAAAAGTCACTTCATGGTGACGGAGGGCATAGTGTTGGGGCATGTCATCTCCAAGAGAGGAATGGAGGTTGACCCTGCCAAGGTGGACGTGATCAGATGACTCCAGCCACCAACCAATGTAAGGCAGTTGCGGTCGTTCCTCGGGCATGTGGGATTTTATCGGAGATTTATTAAGGACTTTTCTAAGATTGCCCGACCGCTAACTGAGCTTTTAGGCAAAGACATGGAGTTTGTTATAGATCACAAATGTCTTAAGGCCTTTAAGCTTTTACAAGGAATGATTATGGACGCACCCATCCTACAAGCCCCAGATTGGTCTTTACCTTTTGAGATCATGACGGACGCCTCTGATTATGCTGTTGGGGCTGTGTTGGGACAAAGAAGAGATGGCGTCCCTTTTGCAATTCACTACACAAGCAAAGTGCTTGATTTTGCTCAGCGTAACTATACAGTTACGGAAAAGGAAATGCTTGCGGTAGTGTTTGCCTTGGACAAATTCAGATCTCACCTAATTGGATCCAAGGTAACTGTGTTCACTGACCACACGGCACTACGATATTTGATGGAGAAAAAGGATGCGAAGGTGCATCTTCTTCGTTGGATTTTACTTGTCCAGGAGTTTGATTTGGACATCCGCGATAAACCTGGAAAGAAGAACGTAGTGGCCGATCATCTTTCTCGTCTCAAAGATCTTAATACTTCAGAGGTTTCACCAATTCGAGACTCCTTCCCTGACGAGTCGATTTTTGTTATCGACTCACTCCCATGGTACGCCAATATCGTGAATTATCTTGTCTCCAAGAAAGTTCCCGAAGATTGGCCCAAGAGCCAAATCGACCGACTAAAGTCGAATGCGAGACACTACCATTGGGAGGATTCGATCCTTTTCTTCGAAGGACCGGATTGTGTCTGGAGACGATGTATTCCTCAGGAGGAATACCAGAGTGTCCTTTCTTTATGCCACAGTTTGGAGGCAGGAGGACACCACTCCGGGAAGAGGACCGCATGGAAGGTACTTCAGTGTGGCTTCTACTGGCCGACTCTGTTTCGCGATGCCACCGCCTTCGCGAAGTCGTGCCCAATTTTCCAGAGAATGGGAGGAACCGTTGGTTCCAAGGATGAGATGCCAATGCAGCCGGTCATCATTTGTGATGTCTTTGACGCCTGGGGCATCGATTTCATGGGCCCATTCCCTGTCAGCCACGGGTTCGAATATATCCTTCTTACGGTAGACTATCTGTCCAGATGGGTGGAGGCTATCCTGACCCGAGCCACAGACAGCAGGATTGTCTGCAAATTCATCAGAGAGCACATAATCTCTAGGTTCGGGATCCCCAAAATGATGATATCAGATGGGGGTAGCCACTTTGTGAATCGGGAGACGAAGAAACTCCTGAAGGATTACGGCATTGAACACCGTGTCGCGAGTCCTTACCACCCACAAACCAATGGTATGGCTGAGGTGTCAAATAGGGAGGTGAAAACCATATTGCAGAAGCTTGTCCGCCCGGACAGGAAGGACTGGTCTCAGATCTTGGATCAAGTCCTCTGGGCGTATAGGACAGCTTACAAGACACCTTTAGGCACCTCCCCATTCCGAATGGTATTCGGAAAGCCGTGCCATTTGCCCGCAGAGTTAGTGCACAAATTTGAATGGGCAATCAAGAAGGTCAACTGGAACACACACCTGGGTCAGAAACAGAGAGACATGGATCTGAATGAGCTTGTGGAAGTCAGAAACCGCGCATATGACAACAGTTTGGTGTACAAGGACAAGGTGAAGCGTTGGCATGATAGGTATATCAGACGAAAGACCTTTGTTCCTGGACAGAAGGTATGGTTGTTCAATGCTAGGCTGAAGATTTTCCAAGGCAAGTTGAAGTCTAAGTGGATGGGCCCATTTGTCGTCCGTACGGTGCATGATAGTGGATGTGTCGAGATCTCAGATCTCGCAGATGACGCACTGACATTCCTAGTGAATGGACTGCTGTTGAAGCACTTCGTCGAATCCAATGAGCAGTTAGTCCATGTTGAAGAGATTGTATTCATGCGCGAGACAGATACAGTAGATACACCTCGAGCCGCGTATGAGACCTTGCAGCAGTGAGCTCCAGCCATCCGCAGCATCTCGAAAGATTCAGACCGACTCATCTGTATATATCATTCTTCTTGTACATCCTATCCTCTCTTTTACGCGACTTTAGTAACCCATCCCCGCCTCATTAGATCACTATCCTGGACTATACTTAGGATAACCAGATCCTAAGTATAGGGGGGAGGGGTCACCTGAGTCAGTTCACTGTACATCCTCCAAATCACATTGGTCCTCATACTCATTTCTTACCTATACGTAGGCTGACCTAAGCCTAAGTATAGGGGGGACCGATGCCCGCATTGATACTCATCCACTTCCCATCTCTCCCTCATCCGCCCCATTTCTGATCTTCTTCTACACTTAGGCTGCCAGAGCCTAAGTATAGGGGGGGGGGGCAGGACGACTTCTATACTCTTGTAATTTTAGCTCTCCTACGCTTAGCCCGAGCTATGTCTTTTTAGTCGCTTTCGTGCTCTGAGGACATAGCACACGCTAAGTATAGGGGGGCGTGTATATATTACATATATACTTTACCCATAGCTCGTACTTTCGCGTATTTTCGCGTATTTTCATATATATTATGCAATAAGTACGGTGGGTAAAAAGGAAGAAAAAAATAATAATAAAAAAAATAAAAAATTTTTGAAAATAAAGGCTTCTTGTTTAATCTTGCATACCATCTCTGCATCCAAAAAGAGTCTTGCATTTTCATAGCATGACATCTCATCAGCATACTTTGCATAGGCAAAGTGAAAAGCTAGTGGGTTCTGAATTAAGTTATGAGCAGATATTGAGGATGGAATTGATCTGACCTTAATCCACCTAATTTCAGAGGAACCTTATAGGAACTGGAGTTAAGATTTTTCAGGTCAGGTGACTTAATTCTTTAAGTCTGCAAGTCTATGTTCGTATGTCATCTTAATGAGCCTGAGTAGAGCACTTAACAACACACACATGACTCTTAGAGACAATAGCTTGACGTGCACCAGCACTTTACACATGGCTTCCACGGATGAGGTGGTGAGGAGGCAATTTCCTTTTGCTTGGGGTAGCATATGAGGGTAGTACTTCTAGGCGGAACCTCTCTTCTTCTTCTAGTGAAGGAAGTGCGTCTCAACTTGGCCTAGTGGTGATAAAGGCTAAAGACAGAAGCCGTGGGTTGCAATAAAGCTTCAAAAGAGGGATAGTCTACTGGCTCAAGAGGGAATTTCTTGTATATATGCTGCACCATGTAGATATGTTGTACAGAGGCACTTGTGGAATAAAAAAAATTTGCAAAAGAGCTCCAAAGAAGTGGTGGGTCGGATTGAACATTTAATAACCCCACCGGAGCGTAGGTAGTCAAGAAAAGCAAAAGCTTATGGTCCCCATGTTACATCTCATGAAGCTTGCAGCGGGAGACTTAGCTACACTGGCCGAGCTCCCAAAAGTCTATACTTCTTCCCCCTCTTCTTGAGCCGGTTGCACTTGAACTTAGAAGGGAATACCCCGATTCTCGAGGAAAGAGTTGCTAGACCGAGGCATTAGAGTTACCAGGTTACAGGAGGTTGTTTCTTTGTTACTTCTGAGGTGGGGAGTCATATATCACTTACACTGCATGGAAAGATTCATGGTCATTAGAGTTTGTGTATGTAGACTTGTTCTGATCTGGTGTGTTGAGGCGTCTTGAATAGAAGACTTGTGGAACTTGAAGTCTGTTAAGTCTTAAACTCAGATCCCAATAAGGTTCCGACACATAATTAATCCAAAGGTCGAGTCGAGCTCTATTTTTAACTTTTGTTCATGACCTTGGTATGGAACCCAAAATCATTTCACTTCTGCATTTCATTTAGTTGCTCGGGGACGAGCAAGGTTTAAGTATAGGGGGTTGATGAATCTGTGATTCATCACTTCAAAAGTCAAAAATAGAGCCTTGTTCCCGAGTAAATAGAGGCATATTTCCCTTTATAATGCATAAATAGCACTCATGCATACATACATAATACATTCATTTTAGCAGTCCATTTGCATTCAAATAAGAAGCCAAAAATCCCTTGTAAAATACCTATTCACTAAAATAACCTCTTCTTTATAATATGTACTCCTTAGTTAATAATATAGGGAAGAAGGCCAAAAATTCCCCCTTGTAATTTAGCCAATAAAGCCTCAGAACCCCTGTACACTAAAATGCACATAAAGTCCTCATACAAACTCCGAAATAGGTCTACTTATTCTTAGAATACTCCACATTAAAAGACCTTTAAAATGAGACTAATTTCATCCAATTTGGAGCTCGTATGAGAAAGTTGGGTTTTTGGGCCACTTTGTATACTACATATATGTATATTTGTATCTTTGTATTTATCTATCATATTTGACCTCATCTCCGTCTTTGGTCATCATGAAACTTGTAGATCTCATCGAGATCTACAACTTTCATGTTTTAAGTTTTTCCAAATTCGGCCCCCTTTTCTCTCTACACATATATTTTCTTTCAGCCATTCACAGCAGGCCACGTGGCGCCCTCTGGTTGCGCCACGCGGCCCGCACCCCTTGCCTCATCCGCCCGCTGCCACAACCGTTGGATTGCGCTCTATATCCAACGACTTGGCTGCTTCCACGTGCGCCTCAAATCCACACCGTCAGATCATCCCCTTGTCTCATCTGACCCGCCCGTCCGCGCCTCTTCCAGAGCTCGCCACGTGGCGGCGTGTACACCATCTGATCAAGCCCGCGATCCTTCCATCACAGCCGCTCTTCCTTTGGCGTCCCTCGTCCCTTCGATTAACCTCAACCCTTCATCCAAGCCGTTCGTTCGTGCCGCTGCCTCACCACGACATGTGGCAGGTTCCGCACCTTCGCCGCTCGCTCGCGCTTCGCCCAGCTGCTTCCACGTGGCGCCATCACGACCTCTTATCACCGTGCCTTGATCTAATCCCCCACGTCCCTTCGCGCTTTGACCTAGGCCGTTGGATCACAAGATCCAACAGCCAGGGCCTCGTCTCCTACCTCCGATCGTCTCTCTCCCACGATCTCGCCCTTGCGAAACAAGCCGCACCCTTTCTATTTTCGCCACCACGCCTACCACCATCTCCGACCACCAATCACTCCACGTCCTTCCCCACTCATCCGTCATCCTCGCCAGCTACCCCACTTGCCACCACCTCCACCATAGACGTCCCACGACCTCCACAAACTTCGCCCCTTCAACAGCCCCGACGAGACCTTCCTCCTTTAAATACTCGACCACCGACGAACTTCAGCCCTATCCGCCAACCCTGAGAGATACCCCGAGCTCGGAGCAACCGTTTGGTGACAGCAAGAGACCTATTCCTCGAGCGAAGACCGGTCATCTTCTCCGGCGAGATCCTCAGCCCACCGCCGTGTCGCAGCCACTCCTCCGAGCAGCTGCTTGAGCTCGGGACACCACCGGTCCCTCGAGCGAAGACCTGGAACCCAAGAAGGAGTTCCAATCCCTAGGTGAACCCTCCACTCTTCTCCGATCTTCTTTCCTTGTCTTCGTCGATTTTCTCGCTTTTTATTCTCCGCCTCCGGTCACTCCCACGCCTCCATTCCACTCTGCCGAGCTCCGCGTCGGAGCTCTCATCTTCGCGGCCACCTCTACGCCCGCCGACGACTCACTTCATCCTTTATCCGCTCCAGCTCCGCCACTTGGCCGGAGCACCATCGCCAACCCATCTCCATTACTCCTTAGGCCTCGCCGACTACCTTCACAACTCCACAAGTGCACGCACGAGCTCCGGCTCTATCTCTAACATCTGCAGGTGCCCCTTTGCTCATTGAACGGAAGTTCGCCGGAGAAGACTTCAAGCTTCATCGCCATCGACGTCAGACCGCCCTCCGTCGCTCCTGAGACCACCAGCATCTCCGCCGCATCGTCATGCGTCTTCTGGGAAATCTCCGACAAGTCGGAGAGCGTCATCGACACGAGGAAGGACGGGCGGAGCTGAGGCACCTTCGCCGGAGCCCCGCCATCTCCTCCGCAGGCGGCGGAGGATCGTCGGAGCAGACGCACAGCTGCCGTTCGATCACGTCGATCGAACGGTCCTCAGCGAGCCACGTCGCCGTCTCCACCGAGCCCAGTACCCGTTGGATCAGCATCGATCCAAAGGCCAGAGGTCACGCCACGCGTCCCCATCGCCATCCGTTCGATCACGTCGATCGAACAGTCCACAGCTTGCCACGTAGCTCGGCCCGAGCCTCTTCTCCGAGCCTAGGTTCGGCTCGTCCGAGCCTCACTCCAGACCTCCAGAGGAGCCCGAGCCTAGCCCCGAGCCTCCGCAGCCATCCGAGCCTAGGCCGCCCACGTGAGGAGCACGTGCGACCTGGGAAATTTACACAGAGGCCCCTGGAGCTTTCCAATATTGCAAAAAGGTCCCTGTGAAGCTGAGCCCACGTGAGGAGCACGTGCCTGTTGGAGAAATTGCACTTGAGTCCCCAGCATTATAGGTAATTGCATTTTAGTCCCTGTCAGCATATTTGCTTTATGCATTTTTATTTTCCTATATTGCACTTACACCCCTGTGTTTGCACGCATCACTAGGCTGCATTTTATATCATTTTTCCTTTCTAAAAACATTGCATTTTGTTGAGAAATTTGTTCCCTGTCTATTGAGCCACGTGTCCTATTTTTGTAATTACAGTGGAATTTTTAATGAATTAATTGGTTATTTTGTGGAATATTTTGCTCAGTGATACCTTTTAGTTTGTAGTTAATTCTCTGTAGTTCCAAAAATCCTCAAAAAATCACAGTAGCTTAAGGACAGTATTCTTAACATGCCATAAAAAATTCATGTCATTTGCACACATATCGAGGCCTAAATAAATTGTTGAGTGGTTTTCGCATTTTAATTTTCGTAAATTCATTTCACATTGGAATTAAAATCTGTCAATTTTCCTGGATTCCTTATCATGAGTGATATTAAGGATAATTTTATCTCTTGAAGAAATTGTGATTTGGTATTTATTAAAAATAAAATAGTGAGAATTACCCTGTCAGCATATTTAATTCACTGTAAATTCATTTAGTGTCTAAAAATTCTAGAAAAATTAGGGTAGATCATTTTCATCATAATTACTCATCTGGCCAATTTTTAGAATTTTTGGACTTCATTTGATATCTTAATTGAATTAATTGTTATATTGTCCTGCGGGTTGCATGTGTCTGCATAGAAAATAGAAAAAGACCAAAAATATTCCCTCCGACAATCTCACACTTGGATTTTGCTAAAATTAGACCTAAGGAGACAGCTGCCTCCCTGAGTTCGACCTTGTACTTTACCAAGTAAAAAAATCTGCCGCTTAAAATTAACTTAACATTAATTGATAAGTGGTTTTTGATTAGCCTCTCGTATCCGACTGCAACGAAACACTTAACTTAATTTGGACCATTAATTTGACCGAATTAACATAGGGTGCGGGGCGGTTATCAAAATACAAATACTAATAGGGTAAACTTGCAATTTTTACAAATAAAAAAAATGAAATAAGAAGAACAATCTTCTCTTCTTCGATGCAGGTGGGCAGTTAGGGCATGGAGCATGGGGCGGCTGGGGCCAAGCATACGAACGCGATGGAGGCGGGGTTGGCATCAGAGTAAGGAGGAGGAGGCAAGGGGGCGTGCGCCTCGCGGAGGAGGCATAGAGGATGGCAGCAGTGAGGCTGCCGCTGGATCGCGTCGCGGCTGTCACACGAAGGGGGGTTGCGCCTGAGCGGCGGTGGCAGACGGGTACTGCTGGAGCACGCTGCAGCGGTGGGCATAGAGGATGGTGGCAGTGAGGCTCTCGCGGGCGGCTGCACATCATGGAGTTGGAGATCCTAGTGGGTAGTTGCGGAGGTGCGGAGGGTGCCACGCTTGGACGGAGGCCTGCGGGCGGCGTCGCCTGCCCATAGAAGAAGGGGGTGTCGGCTGCCTACTTTCTTTTTTATTTTTCTTTTTTGATTTTTTTATGTTTTTGTGAATATTTTTTAATTTTTTTTAAAACAGGGAACAAATATGAATATATACAAAAAGGAAAAATGGTAGAGGGGAATGATGAAGAAGATGAAGATGGTGGTGATGGTATGATGGAGATGCTGAATGGTGGGGAAGGTAATGAAAATGATATGGTTATGAGACAACAAGGAAATAAAATATTAGATAAAATACAACAACAACAGAAATGAAGGAGGTCTTGATCCGATTAGTGAAATAAAAATCAGAGAAGCTATGCGAGCTCGATGAGAAACTCGTGATGCGCAGCGAAGCTCCACAGATCTCGCCTGAAGGAGGTCATTGCTTGAGGAAGACGCTTATTCATTGTCACCAATAAAACACTACAAGATCTCTCCTTTTTCTATTAGAATGGTGGATGGTGAAAAATGTGGATGAGGAGATGAATATAAAGAGAAGAAAAAGGGAGGTTAGAAAGGTGGTGGAGTTGAATGGGAGGTTAGATTATTGGTGGAGTTGAATGGGAGGTTGGATGAAGAATATGGGGTGGAATGGAAGTTGGTGGTAGAAGAGAAGTTATTGTAGATAATGAGAAATAATAAATAAATAAATAAATAAAGTAGGCTATTAAAATAAAATAAAATAAAGAGAAAAAAGAGAAGAATTTACAAAACAACAATTACATGTTTTTTTACTTTTCTAATTTAAGTTTTTTGTATTTTTAATAAAAGATATAAAACTAATTAAAAATACGGGAAATAAAATATAACATAATAATGATTTGTTTGGATTTTAATAATTAAGAAAAATAGAAAAAAAGAGGAAAGAATGTATATTTACATAATACACAATGTACACTTAGGTCCCAAACCCATATTTTACAAATGAGCTTCGATTTTAATGAAACCACTTTCAATGGATAGATAATTTTCCAACTTAAACTTTAAAAATGAGTTTGGTGAATTTGAAGTCCATACACAACAGGAATTTGGTCTGGAAGTTGGAATTTACGCCTTTTTTTCTCTTTGGGATCTAGGAGCATTTATTTGAGGTGGAATTTGTTTATATTTTTATATACATTTTTATGAAAACTCCAGAGAAAGAATTAGCTAAAAAGGAGTTGAAATGAAATTATTAAAAAATATACGAAGTTCTGGGTTATTTACATATGAAAAACTCCTTTATTTTGCGGCTTTTTATTGTTAATTTATTTTATAAATATAATATGTAATAATTAGTGTATTTTATTTACAAGAGTCCTTTTGTTAATTTATTGATTTTATGGACATTTATTTGAGAATTTACTCAGGGATTTTGCTAAGATCAAAATATTGAGATGATGAATCGCGGATTCATCACCCCCTATAGTTAAACTTTGCTAGTCCTCAAGCAAATAAAGAATTAATAAGTTGGATTAACCCCCGACTGTGCATGTGAATACAAGACTTGATCCGTCCAAGACTCTCAGTTTTAAAGATCCTAAAATTCTAAGCTGAACCAGGCTCTAGTCAAAAGGTATCCAATTTCCCTAATCAACTGACTCTCTCTGTGTACATATATAGTAGGGATATGATATTAAGTGTAGAATGTAGTTACAAGAGTAGAGTCGCAACGTCACCCAAGGTTCCAGTCCAAGGGACTCTCCTAAGAACCTGATCCTCAACACTAAGGAATAAACCATTTCTTACATTCAATCCATCGTCTCTTTAGTTGTAAGACTCAAAAATGTAAATGGAAGGTCAGTTGATGGAGCACATAGGATTGTGTCATTTCTTCTCTCCCTCTCATTGGAACAAGAATCCTCTCGAGTGCCTTATTAACTCAACACATGTATTTTTTTGGTTGTTGATCAATGTGCCCATCAAGAGAAGTTGGAGTCGTCTGCATTTGTTTTCCTGAGAATACACCGGGGTATGCCTTTTTTGAGTACCTATCGTACCTTTTACATCCAGACTTGTAGCATTTACGATGCAGAGTCCTTTTTTGGTGCTAGCCCGACTCCTGGTCCTAATAGCAGTGGTCCAAGTGGACACTTTAATATGTTTGGGAGCACTCGCTTTTGGTGGAAGCTCTTTGATATTTGACTTTGTATGGTGAGAGCTTTTCTTTCAATATTGATATTTCTTTTCTTCGCGTTACTTTTTGGCTAGCTACACTGCTTTTACCAAGAGTTGGCACACACTGATTAACAATTTGTTTAGATTTCATCACACCCTGGCACATAGGTAAATGTCAAGAGATTGTACAAGAATCATGTTCATACTGGCTAAAGTGTTGACACTAAGGTTTCATGAAGCCTTCATTGATTTTATCCCATCCTCAAGCATCATCAAATCAAGTCCAAACTCAAATCCCTCATCCCAGTTCTTCAAGTGAAATTTTAACTCATCTCATCATAACTGCAATCGTGTATGTGACGTGCTGATCATATTCTTAAGGTAGAGACTAAGCATGCAATATAGCACTCAAATCTTTTAAATTAGGGAAATGTGAATAATTAAGTCAAAGATCCTACTGACTATGGATGGTTAACATAAAATCTCAAGATCTCATAAACCAAGTGTTCTTGAACATCATAAGTCTTGTGTGAATGTGAATGTGTCAAGGATTAAACCAACTTATTATTTATTTTTTTGTGTTTTTATTTTTTACTTTTTTATTTTTTTTGAAAAATAAAGGAAAAAAAGAAAGATGATTTATTTGAAAAAAGTTTTTATTTTTTTGAAAAGATACATTTTTTTAAATCTGATAAGGAAAGAAGAGAGTTTTTTTTAAAAAAATATTTTTTGAAAAAAGTTTTTTTAAGATTTTTTTAATTTTTTTGTTTTTACCAATTTTACCCACCTTGTAATTATGATATTATATAATATATACAAAAATACATGAAAGTACGAGTTATGGGTAAAGTATATATGTAATATATACAAACCCCACTATACTTAGCATGTGTGTCCTCATGGCACTAGGTGACAAAATGCCATAGCTCGTACTAAGCATAAGTGGGTGAAAAAGAATAGAAGAGAAGAAGAATATAAGAGCGTGGGAGAATACACAACGGGCATCGACCCCCCTATACTTAGGCTCCGGTCAGCCTCAATATTGGATAGAACACCAGATTGGGGGATCGATGAGGGTGGGAAAGAATATACAAGAAGAAATGGAGCAACTCGGGTCACTCAACCCCCTATACATAGGATCTAGTCATCCTAAGTATAGCCACAAAATGAAAACGATACGAAACTGGGGCGAGTGATGCGAATCACGGGGGAGAGAGGGAAATAAAGGAAGGAAAATCTATACAAGGATGAGTGAGAATATACAAGGATCAAGAAGGTTTATGACAGACCTTCTTGCGGGTGCGAGGGGGTGGGTAGTATACACATGTGTCGCTGTTAGAATCATCCTCAGAAGAATAATACTGAGGTACAGGGAATGTCCGAGGGTCGACATACGGCTGCTTGCTCAAATATGGCTTCATAACAACCGAACTGAGCTCACTCATATAGATCACCTCATCTAGACCTGATGAGGACTCCTCAAAAAGTTTCTTCTCTTGTACATCGAAGGTAACTTTCTTAGCCGGTTTTCTAGAACCTGAAGCATCAAGAGGAAGAGGAGAGTGATACGTCTGGAGGAATTCATGGGAACACCTCAAGGAATCAATACTCTTCTTCTTCTTATCATATGATCAACTAGAGGATGGAGTAACTGATTTATCAAGATTGGTCAATTTGGTCCTAGTTGCCTCTTTTGGTGTAGGTCCTGGATGTAGTGAGGTGCTGACTAGAGGTTCATCATCAGTTGAGTCACCATATGCATTGTAATACTCCTGCAGGGTCAGCACATGTCTCCGGTATGGCATAGTGTTCTCAGTTGGCTTGGTATTTATCGGCACATGCGTCGGATCGTCTAAAAATTCAAGGAAATCAGATATGATCGTGTTCGACTCAGGGACAACTTTTGGTTGTGAGTCCTCTCTAGAAGTTGTCACGGTGGTGGTGAAGCAAGCAGTGGGGTGTGGAGGTGTAGGGAGTCTCTAAACCAATGGTCGTCTGGACAGTTGGTATCTCAAGTGTAGTAGAGAGATGGGACTCAACTGTCTCTCAAAGGTCACGGTTGTCTTCGACTTTATGGGTTAGCTTAGAATATTGTGTTTTCTCAAAAATTGGGTGAGGTCGTAGTGCTCTCAATGCATCGAAATTGATCTCCCGAGTCTCGCAATCTATAGTTGCCTTAGCCAAGGCTAAGAACGGCTTCCCAAGAATGATCGGAGACTGGGTGAACTCTCCTCGGTGCTCAATGTCAATGATCGTGAAGTCTATTTGGAGTAGAGCACCTTGGAAAGTAATGATGACTGAAATGGTTCCTCACGACCGTTTTATGGAACGATCAACCAACTGAACGATCTCTCTTGATGTCTTGGCAGATCCAAGTTTGAGCTTGGCAAACACGGAGGTCGGGAGGATATTAATCGGTGAGTCATTATCGATTCTTGCATGGGTGAAGGTGGTGTCTTTGATTTCACAATCAAATATAGGCAACCGCTTCACTCTGCAGCTCTTGGTTTTCTCCCTATCATCAAAGAGGTGGCCATAGACACTATAGGTTTCTCATTCTTTGTCCTCTTATTGCCCGACCTTTTAGGCAACAATTTACTTCTCACAAATCTTTTAAGGTCGGGAAAGTGTTCAATGGCCATTATTAAGGGAAGCTTAAAAATCAACTCTCTATCAAGTGCTTCCCTAATTGCAAGATCCGATTTTTTAGATCTTTTCCTTTTTCAATTTTTATGATAGTTTTGAGTTTTACATTTTTTTTTATTTTTGATAGGTGAAGGAGGAATAGGAGAATGTACAGACTCAAGTTTGGAGGGAATGTGGTTAGTAGAAGAGGGAAGTAGAAGGGACTCCAACTGTACATGATGTGTGGTCAATCCGGTGTCTTCCAGGTTTTCAAAATTCAATCCACAAAATCCATGATCCATTTTCATACATGGACTCTTGATTGGTCTACAAATGTCATCCTCCAATAGGTTCTCATGACACATAATGATGAAAGTATGTTCAGTTGGAGGATACTGTTGAGAAGTAGGGCTCTTATACTTAACGCACCTTGACTCAGGCATGTAAGGCTGGGTTGAGTATGGCCCATCTATATGATAGATGTTGGCCAGATCCTCATAAGGTGGAGTCAGTAGATAGGGGATCTGTAGATCGACTGCATGAATCCAATCCCCTGTATGTGTCGACTCTCCGAATGGGTTATATGAAGGTTGGTCAATGCGGGCTTGATCACTCAGGTCAATCAAGTCAGGAAGCAGGCCTCTCCATTCGATCTATTTGGTCGACCATTTTACACCATAAGGATAAGTCGGGATGTGTACAAGTCAATTATTGCATGGTCCCAACTCAAGATGATATTGAGGTATGTGGGGATAACTGATTCTGCCAATCATTCATCTCAACAGTGGCTTGCTCTTCGGTTTGTTCCTTGATTCCAGCAAGAGGACAAGAATATGGTGAGTCAATCCAAGGTGGTTGTGGGTCAGGGGAGTAAGAATGTGGGGTAGGTGAAAAGGACGAAGAAGTGGAGAAGCCAGTCGGAGTTATGACTTCGTGGTCGGGGTGTGGGTATGAGGAGGAATAAGAGGGTGGAGATGGTCGGAATAAGGTCGAGGAAGAGTGACATGGATATGGTGACCAATATTCTGACATCTAGGAAGGGAGATGGGAGAATGAAGCGGATCGAGGAAGAAAGCGTGCAAGTGCACCGAATAACACACAAAACAAACAAAAACAAGAACAAACCCTAGGTTTACCTACTCAACACAATGATGGTCGCAAGAGTCCGACCGTTTATCTTTTCCATTATAATAAGGTGATAAATCAAGATATAATTATACAAGGCTTAATAAGTAGGTTTTGGGCACTATCCTAGGGATGCGTCTTCACCTCTCATCAATCACAATAGCCAAGCATACAATGAGGGTTTTGCTCTCCCAAACAAGAGTTAATTTTAGTCAGTCTTTTTTGTCAACTCTAATTAATAGTCCCAATTTTAAGTTCAATTATCACTTGATTAATCCACCAAACAAGGCACGCCTAACGATCAATCCCGATTTCCTTTTAACCTAAGTTTCAAAAACCAAGGGGGAGGGAGATGAGGAAAACCGATGCAAATAGTGAAATCAATGATGCGTGCCCAGTTCAGGAGACTTAAAGTGATCCTCGCGCTCTACATGCAGGATGTAAGGCAAAATTGAATTTTATACTAAATGGATGCAAATGAGAAAATCGTTCCTAGATAGGTAGTTCTATTAGCGAGTGATGAACAAGTTAAATTTGATTAATAGCCCTACGGTCTAAGTGTGTCTCGTGAAATGTGATGTGTGGTCCTAAAGATTATGAGAACAAGCAATAAAAATATTCTAATAAAATATGCTCTAAGAGTCGCGAGTGCAAATCCTATTCTACGTCAAGCAACCACAAGACCATGAATGGGTCAAATGTCCAGTCTCGTTACAAGCGCGAGCTCTCAAACAAGAGCTGCTGTAAAAGATGAATTACCTAAATTATTACAGCAAAATAATTACAAAAATTGTAAAAATTCTAATTCTTTCGAAAATAAATTAATTATTTCAGCAGTCGGCGCACGTCACGTCCGTCGACCTCCGATGCACTCTTCTCTTCTCTTCCGGGACCTCGTAAGGAAAATAAAATTTATGTTAGAGAGATCAATAATGAAATATGTACAAAAATGAGTAGAAAAATAATTGAGAGGAAAATGGAATAAATACAAGGTAGCTTGGGGGTCAGACTACCCAAGTAAGTGAAAATCTAAATCTAGTTTTCCAAATTAATCCCTAAGTAGTTTTCCTCCCCGGCAACGGTGCCATCCGACGAATCGTTGAGCATGTTTTTTAATTAGCACTCGTTGTAATAGAGGTACTTAGCGAATCAGTCAGAACCGAGAGAAGAATCTCCGTGAAGAGTGTTTCGGCTTTAATTTATATCCTGCGTAAGTCTGGGGTCGAACATAGGGAGGCAAAGGAACAACTTCGAGTTAATTCAAAAATTTGGGTCTAGATTTCCAATGCGGTTTTTTTTGTATTTTTTATGAAAAATGAATGCGAAATGCACAATGCCGGTGAATTAAGTTAATAGGAAAAGACAAAACTTAGCTAAATTAATTTTAATATGAAATTAGTCCAATTTAGCTAACTTATATTTTTCCTAGAAATCTAATCCAGTGATGAATGCATAACATAATTTTTTGGAATTTTAGGGATTAAAATGCAACAATGAAAAATGCATACTTTTTATGGATTTTCTCACAATTTTTCACACAAACATAATGCAAAAATTATGAAAAAATACTTGAAATAAAACATGATGCAAGGATGCTACATTGATTTTTTTGGATTTTTCAGATAAATATGAATTTTCTTATGGATTTTTCAATGAAAACTTAAACATAGTGAGTAATTAATTCCTTTAAATCCAAATTATCAAATTACTCAGAGAGCGAATTATCTCAAATTTTTATATGGAATCCAAGAGATTTGAAATTTCACAAGAAAGATGTCTGTAGATTTAATTAAAAATCAATTATCAAAATCACTCTACAATTTATTTTAGGAACATGACAACTCCAATTAAAATGACATTTGGACAGTAATTCAATCACACTTCATGGCATCAATTGTGATTTTTAAGAAATTTTTGGAACAACCATGAGTTAGATATAAATTTAAGAGCTTAAAGTGGGTAAAATATGAAAAATTGCTCTCGAATAATTTTAATTAATTTGTCATAACTCACAAAAACACAAATAAATATACAAATGGTAGAGAATTAGTTGCTCAACATAATGACATTTAATTAAATAAAATGATGCAAAATTGATAACCAAATTAAGAGGCAAACACAGGGGTGTCCGTGCAAATTTATAAATTACAAATGCAATGCAAATGGTGCATATGGGTACTTTTGGAAATATAAATACTAATAGGGTAAAATTGCAATTTTTACAAATAAAAAATGAAATAAGAAGAACAACCTTCTCTTCTTCGATGCAAGTGGACGATTAGGGCATGGAGCAAGGGGCGGCTGGGGCCACGCGCACGACACGATGGAGGCGGGGTTGGCGCCGAAGGGAGGAGGAGGTGGTGAGGGGGACATGCACCTTGCAGAGGAGGCGCAGAGGATGGCGGCAGCGAGGTTGTCGCTGGATCGCACCGTGACTGTCACACGAAGGGGGGGTTGCGCCTGGGAGTGTTGTGGTGGACGGGTGCTGCTGGAGCGCACCGCAGCGGTGGGCGTGGAGGATGGCAGTGGCGTGGTTATCGCGGGCGGCTGTGCGTGGAGCTAGAGATCCTGGTGGGTGGCTATGGAGACGCGGAGGGTGCCGCGCTTGGACGGAGGCCTGCGGGGGGCGCCGCCTGCCCATGGAAGAAGGGGGTGGCAGCTACCTGCTTTCTTTTTTTGATTTTTTTATTTTTTCAGTATTTTTGTGATTATTTTTTTAATTTTTTAAAATAGGGAACAAATATGAATATATACAAAAAGGGAAAAAATAGCAGAGGGGAATGATGAAGAAGATGAAGATGGTGGTGATGGTATGATGGAGATGGTGAATGGTGGGGAAGATGATCGAAATGATATGGTTATGAGACAATAAGGAAATAAAATATTAGAGAAAATAAAAGAACAAGAGAAATGAGAGGAAATAATTACCTGAATCTTCACCGGATTTTTTGTACAGCTACGCTGGACTCCTGTCGTGGCCTCGATCCGATTGACAAAATAAAAATCAGAGAAGCTATGCGAGCTCGATGAGAAACTCATGACGCAGAGCAGAGCTTCGCGGATCTCGCCTGAAGGAGGTCATCACTTGAGGAAGATGCTTAGCTGCTATTACCAACAAAACACTCCAAGCTCTCTCCTTTTTCTATTATAATGGTGGATGGCGAAAAATTTTGATGAGGAGATGAGTATAAATAGAAGAAAAAGGAGGTTAGAAAGGCGATGGAGTTGAATGAGTGGTTAGATTATTGGTGGAGTTGAATGGGAGGTTGGATGAAGAATATGAGGTGGAATGGAAGTTGGTGGTAGAAGAGAAGTTATTGTAGAGAATGGGAAATAAAAATTAAATAAATAAATAAAGTAGGCTACTAAAATAAAATAAAATAAAGAGAAAAAAGAATGGAGAATTTACAAAACAATATGTACATTTTTTTACCTTTTTAATTTGATTTTTTTTGTATTTTTAATAAAAGATATAAAAATAAAATAAAATACGGAAAATAAAATATAGAACAATAATGATTTTTTTTGTATTTTAATAATTAAGAAAGTAGAAAAAATGAAGAAAGAAGGTATATTTACATAATACACAATGTATACTTAGGTCCCAAAACCCATATTTTATAAACGAGCTCCGATTTTAATGAAACCACTTTCATTGGATAGATGATTTCTAACTTAAACTTTAAAAGTGAGTTTGGTATATTTGGAGTTCATATGGAGCGTGAATTTGGTCGGGAAGTTGGACTTTACGACTTTTTTCTCTGTGGGATCTAGGAGCATTTATTTGAGGTGGAATTTATTTTATATTTTTATATAATTTTTATGAATAAGTTAGAGAAAGACTTAGCTAAAAAGGAGTTGAAATGAAATTATTAAAAATACATGAAATTCTAGGTTATTTATAGGTGAAAAACTTCTTTATTTTATGGCTTTTTATTGTTAATTTATTTTGTACAATATAATATATAATAATTAGTGTATTTTATTTACAAGAGTTCCTTTGTTAATTTATTAATTTTATGGACATTTATTTGAGAATTTACTCATGGATTTTGCTAAGATCAAGATATTGAGATGATGAATCGCGGATTCATCACAACCCTAGATCTTCTTTTACAACATATGATTCAAAAGCTCTCTCACTCTCTATAATTCTTTATGCCTACTCTCTTTCAATAAAGTGGTCGTCCACTTTGTGACCTAGTGAGAATCACCATCGTCGTTATGCCGTCATGCTACTGCTTCGACCGCTCGTGGACCGTCGTCTTCCTCGATGCCTTTGGTACACCAAGAAGACCCCGTATTTTGTGTGACAAAATTAGGAGATCCTTCATTTGGATCAATGTATTTTATTGCAAGAAAGATGCATCTCATCAACGTGCTGGCAAGCGCCTTCTCCATCAGGTCGGACTTGAGACAAGCGATCACTTCATTTATATGTTTCGATCACAACCATGCTTCAAGAGGTATTCTTGTATCTTCTATTTGGATTATATGAAATGATTCAAGAATTATCCTCGGATCATGTGGTTTCATCATTTTAAAATTTTTAAATTCTGCTGCCCCGAGCCACTAGTGTGACTAGTTGCTCCCGATCACATATGATGCGATCTTAACACTTCCAT